>NW_026507741.1:0-15667 GCF_026875155.1 Cherax quadricarinatus
GTGCGGGGGTGTATGGTTGAGGTGTACGATAACAGGGGGGGTTGAGGCGGGTATGGTTGACGGTAACATTTGGTGGTGGCGCGGTGTGTGTTTAAAAGGTAACTTGGGGGGGGGCGGTGTAGGTTTGAGGAAAACTGGGGGGCGGGGGTGTTATGGTCGAGGGGTTACGATACATGGGGTGGGGGGCGGGGTTGTTGGCCCGGACGTAACAGGGGTTTGCGGCGGTGAGGGTTTTAAACGGAAAACAGTGGTGGTGGCACGGTGTGGGGTTGACGGAAACAGGTGGGGGGGGCGGTGTATTTTTGCGGTAACAGGGGGTGCGGCGGGATGGCGACGGGTACGATAGCGGGTGGTGGCAGCGGTGTATGGTTGGCCCGGTACGATAACTTGGTTGTGGCGGGGTGTATGGTTGCGGTGTACATAACATTTTCTGGAGAGGGGTTCCGGGGTCAACGCCCCCGGGCCCCGGGTCTGTGCCCGGGCCTCCTTAGGCCCAGGTCCCAGGATGCGACCCACACCACGACTAACAACCAGGTCCCTTTTACGATGGGGAACATAGAAAACAGGTGGAAAGAAACACTCCCAAAGTTTCTACTCTGGCTGGGAATCGAACCCCGGCCCTCACCGTTTGAAGCGGAGCGTTTAAAAACCACCAGGCCACCAGAGCCTGTGGGGTGGCGGCGGGTAGGTGAAAAGTTTACGATACCCGTGGGGGGGTTGGCGGGGGTTGTTGACGGGGGGGACCCATAACAGTGGGGGCGGCGGTGTTGGTTGACGAAAAAGTGGTGGTGGCGGCGTGTTGGTAGACTAAGTGTTTGTGGTGGGGCGGGGGATGATGGGTTTACGATAACAGGGTGGTGGCGGCGGTGTATGTTTGACGGTGTACGATAAAAGTAGTGGTCGTGGCGGGGTTTTGGTTTACGTTTTAAAATGGGGGGTAGCGGCTGTTTGGTTGCGGTGTACAAAACAGTGGGGGGCAGTGGTGAATGGTTGACTGTTACGAAGCATTTGGGGGGGGGTGGTGGGGTAGGTTGCGGTGAACGATAACGTGGTGGTGGCGGGGGTTATGGTTGACGGTGTACAAACAGGGTGGTGGGGGCAGTTTTAATGGTTGACGGTGAAAAGATAACATGGGGTTTTGCGGGCGGTTTTTATGGGTTGACGGAAACATGGTGTTGGCGGCGGTGTATGGTTTACGTTGTACGATAGCATGGTTTGGGGGCGGCGGGTGCATGGTTGGCGGTGTACGGGTAACTGTGGTGGTGGCGGTGGTGTAGGTTTACCGGGACGATAACAGTGGTGGTGGGGGCGGTGTTGGGTTTACGGGGTCGATAACGTGGTGGTGGTGGCGCGGTGTATGGGGCATAAAAAGTGGTGGTGGCGGAAAATGTATGGGGGGGCGTGTACGAAACAGTGGTGGTGGCGGGCGGTGTATGGTTGACGGTATACAAACAGTGGTGGTGGCGGCGGGTATGGTTGGCGGGGAACAGTGGGTGGCGGCAGTGTATGGTTGGGGTGTACGATAACATGGTGGGGCGGGGGTGAGGTTGACGGTGTATGATAACGTTGTGGTGGCGGGGGGTATGGTTTAGGGGTACGATAATAGGAGGGGGGGGGGTTTGGGGGTTTATTTTTGGGGCGATAACATGGTGGTGGTGACGGTGTATGGTTGGCGGGGAACAGTGGTGGTGGCGGGTCGGTGTATGGTTGGCGGGTGTATGATAGTAGTGTGTGGGGGTGGCCGGTGGGTATGGTTGACGGTGTACGATAATGTGGTGGGGCGGCGGGGTATGTTGACGGTGTCAATAATGTGGTGGTGGCGGCTGTGGCATGCAAAGAGTATGTAACCTTTATTCGGCGCACATGTACACACCCTCATTTACAGGCTATCTCCCCAACAGCGAACCAGAGTTGCTAAGAGTTTGATGATGGGGACCCGTTCGTTCAACTAGTGGGACCAGTTTCTAGCGAATAAAATGTTTTGGCAATCGCAGAGGTTATGTGAGTATCGCTCTCCTGTCCGCCCGTGTCATTCCGCTATGAGCTAGTTGAAGCACTGTCTGCTATTTGTGGCTTACTATTTCTGCCTTGCTTTACCGTGGAGTGCACTATAGACTTATCACTGTATTAGTGTACATAGTTGCTGTTCTAAACTGGTGAAGGATATTATAAGTCTAAACTTTTTGCTGCTGTGTTTTATTTTGTCCGTTCTTACACCCGGGATAACAGGCCATTTGGAATCTGGGTAGCTAACGGTCAATCTTCTAGAACGTGTAGCTGTCTGGCATTGCTTTACAATTTATTGCTTGTCAGTTGTGTGGAGAATTTTGCATGTCAGCTTTGCTTGTATGCGTATTCTGCAATCGTACTGTGCATAGCGAATAACTTATGCCCTGAGACGTCTTAGATGTCTGTGTACGGATATACTTTGCATAACCTACCTAAATGTGTCCCTACAGGGTGTTGGCAGACATTGCCTAGTTCCATGTGGTATTAAATACAAACCGCACTCTCACCAGCTGCGCAAATGCGCTCATGATGCTGAACAAAACTTATAGAAGAAGAGATGGCTACATCAGACTCTCCCGTCTACGGGGCTTAGGGCAAAAAACTACTATGTTCTCGCAGAGGAGGAAGATGAGTACACCTACGGGAGCAAAATGGTGCAGTATAGTGCGAGCTGGGTTGTCTCAAGGTGATATTGAAATCAGCGTGCGTTGGCACTTGAGTGGCAAAAATCATGATCTGAGCAAATAGGGAACAAGAGAGCAATTCGCAAGGAAGAATCTTGATTGAGAATTCAGGGAAAGAGAAAGGATGGCAGTTTCGCATTCTGTAAATGAATTTTAGTTTACAAGAGTATGCAGTACCGGCTTGTTCCCGCTTCAATGAGGCCGAACCAGAGCAATTTTTCGAAAGGCTTCGAAAATAGCTCGTAGCCTTGAGGTGGCCGGAACGCAATTGGGTCAACGTTGGTTCGCAGTTACAGCATTAATTGGGTAAGGTCACAGGAATTTACATCAGTAGAAATGACGCTGAATTTTCTGATTTATCAAAGTAGTGAAGACCCCAGTGGGCACAGACGGACAGACTTGGTCAATCCCTAGTGGACTTTGTGTGACAGCAACAAAAGCTTTTACCAGTGGTATAAAGCAAGTGTGTATCTACCTCTGAGGAGCTGGTTACAGCTTATTCTGTTTGATAACCTGCTGGAGGTCTGTTGGGAACCAGAGGTTCGGATGTTCTTTCTGCAGGATCGTGACCTTAACCACTGCAATGGAGGCAGCCAAGGTTGTGCGGATGATACCTTCGGAAAACTAACCGCTCCTTGTCCGAGGCGGTCCCGTCTCTCTTTTGCCAACAGCTGGCATGAGCAGAGGATCGTCAAACTTTGGAGAATGAAGTGCCAGCCGGAGGGAGAACGTCTACGTCAGCCAAACTAAGTACCTGGTGAGCCACGCTTCTCAACATATGGTCCACTGCGGAGAGGCAAATTACTATGGTGGCATCTCGACACAACAATATCCAGAGGGAGAAACCAGCCAGAACCGACACCATTTGCAAACGTCAGCAGGGGAGTGAAAGGGGCAAGCCTGTCGTCTGCTTCAGTGCAATAAAGTAGGTACATCAGTTTCAACTGGCCCCCATAAAACCCCAACCATTGGGAAAATCTCTAATATGCTAGTAACATGTCCCCGAGAGTAGTAGAAAAAGTTTATAGTCCCCTTCGCTTATTATGTTTGCAAGAGGTCTTATTTCCCTTCAGGGGAAATACTCAGAAAACAACTCGAAGTAAAGACCTTTAGAGGAGGATACTGGGCATATTGCCTCACTTGTAACGAGAAGGATATTACCCCTTTAAGAGAACACTTCCTTGAATTACCTTCTGTTTTATTGGAGAGCATTAGGAGGAGCTAATATTCTGTCCCTTTGCATAAAATTTATGTACAGTGCAAATATTACATGGGGTACTTGACTGTAGCGTCTCAAAAAGAGATTTTCCCATGTGAAAGATGCCATGTTATTTACTGGGTTAATAAACATTACTACTGTTAGTGCATGTGCCTGAACCTATAATGAGTAAATTCTTCTTCCGGTGTTGGCTGTAACCGGGCAAGACATCCCAGGGTTGTCTGGAGAGAATGTTGGACCTATCCTCTTGAGACGACTCGCGATCCCGGAATAGCCACGTTGTTTTATGAGGGCCACACCGGCCGGATCCTCGCTAAATCAAGTGAAACAGACCCCGATTAAGCCTTCTATTCCTTCCTTCCGGGAGGAACAACTCGAATAGGACCTCTTCGCTTTAAAAATTCGCTTTGAAGGCCAGCCAGGGGTAAATCCTCTTTTGGGTCACATCCGGTCAAAGTATGAGAGTTAAAAAAGATTTATTTGAATCTGGGCTGAGATGGAAGGAGGATAGAGGCAGGCACTTGTATGACAGTTAGTTGTTCCAACCAAGAATTTAGACTTCTCAAATATTAAATATAGCTCATAATACTCATTAGGAGGTTACTTAGGGATATACAAAAAACCTTTTATAGAATCACAAAGAATTTTATTGGCCAAAATTAAAGAAAGGATGTGAAGAATCATACTTAGGTGTTGCCGAGATGTCAGCAAGTAGGGTAACCTGGACATTCCATTAAAACCTGCCACCTCTCCAACCTCTACCTGCCTGTGAGAACTCTTTTGCAGATTTAATTATTAGATTGTTGTAGGTCTAAACTAGCCTAGTTCTCAAAGTCTGGAAATCAATATTTATTTACGATTATGGATAAAGTAACCAGATATCCTGAAGGCAATTCCCATGAGTAGTATTGAATACTAAAGCTATTCTCATAAATCTTTAACCAAATTTCATTTCTTGTTTTGGCCTTCAAAACTATTCAAAGTGGCAAGGTACTAAATTCACTGCCAAAGCATTTAGGAAGTTTAACTAGGGTAGGGAATAATCAACAACTATAATCCACTGCCTATCATCCTCAGTCCCAAGGCGACCTTGGAAAGATTCCCCATCAGACATTAAAAAAACATGATGAGACTTTTTTGCATGCACTTTCCGTACAACCCCCCCCCCCCCCCCCCCCCCCCCCCCCCTTGGACTGGGATGAATCACTACCTTTAGTTGCTGTTCTCAGTACGGAGAGACGGTGCAAGAGTCCACTATGGTATAGTCCGTTTGTAGCTGATCTTTGGGCACAATGTACGAGGTCCTCGTCGGGTGCTTTAAGTAGGATGGATTGGATGAAGACGTTGTGTTCTAACACTCTACAATCCGTCTTCAAGGGTTGCAAGGTGGCCACGTCAGTTAGCCAAGGCTAACCTAAAGGACAGCTCAAAGTAGATGAACGAGGGATGACAGAAGTGCACAATTCCGCGCTCCTTCCATCCAGGAGACAGGTGTTGGATGCAGGAACCTCATACCTGGCCACACTTGAAAGCTAAGATTATGGGACCTATGCATGATTTGTGAGTAGATTATTTTTTCTGAATGAAATTATGTGAGCTCCCATTGATAAGACCTCAAAAATAATAACTTGACAGTTTATCAATTAAACAATACTTCCATACACCAGATAAGTCCCAGTAATATGACTATGTCCTCTACCTTTCAGGGACAACTCCGGACTCTGTTGCACTCTCTATCTCTGAAAATTAAATATTAAGCTTTCAAATTCTTGGTCATCAAGACCTAGCCTTTATTTGAGATATAATCTGAAAACCCAAGCAACCAAATTTAAAGGAGCTTCTACAAGTCATATCATAATATTTTTTCGGATTGTGCGAAAAAAATGCAAATTAGGTTATCTTGTTGTAGATTTGGGAAACTCTAAACCAATTAAACTCTCCCCCCCCCCGTACAGAGCTAATCCTGAAAAGCAAAGGGCTATCAGCAGGAAGTAGTTTTTTGTTAAAGCATGGTTTAGTGGAGGAGTCATCTAGTCATGGGCTTCAACCGTGCATCCTTGTGAAGACGGCTGATGGAGGGTTTTTGTAGGTGTACGGACTACCGTAAGGTGACGAGGTCACCTTACAGATGCTTACCCTCTTCCTCGTATGGATGAGTAAGTGGATTTGTGGGTAAGGCTTACTTTTGTGTCCAGTTAGATGTCCGTTGAAAAGGCTACTATCAGGTACCTTTGGACGGATGAGGCCGAAGGAAATCTCTGATCTTTCGCCCATAATTCCAAGGTGAGGTCATTATCAAGTACACAGTTACCACGCCTTCGGAATGAAAAAATTTCCCTCTCTTCATTCCAGAAACTTATCCACTCAGGCTATAAAAGGACTTGAAGGCACGGCAGCGTACATAGATGATTTTGTTGTGGTGTGGCTGAACTGGGATCAACACCTTACTTAGACTTAACCGGCTCTTTTTGACGGACCTTTAAGAGTTTCAATTTAAACAGTTAATTTATCTAAAATCTTCTTTGCCAGCCACTGTGTCACTTTTTAGGCCATGAAGTAGGTAGTGGTAAAGTTGACACTAAAAACTTGCTAAAGTTCTTGCTATTAAAGATTTATCCAGCTTCCTCATGATAGGATATCTCTTCAACGTTCCTAGGCCTATAGGATTTTACAGAAGATTCTGTAAGAATTTCTAGGATTTTGGTTAGCCCCTCTTTACCTCTGCTTACCTGTCACCACAGTTCCCTTTAATTGGACCTTACAGACCTGTAACACTGCTTTTAATAAAGAAAAAAAGAATATTGTGTAATGCACCCTTTCTCTGTCTCCGATTCTCCAAACCTTTTTCTTACAGGTTGATGCTTTGAGTCTGGGGTTAGGTTGAGGCAGTTTACTATAACAAAAACGAGAATGGAGGGTTCGCAGCCTGTAGCATACTTTTCAGCCAAGTTCCAGCCACATCAGAGGGCTTATTCTACCATTGAAAAAGAAGCCCTCGCGCTGGTATGGCTTTGGAGCATTTCGATGTTAATGTGGGCCAGGGTGCATCGCAGGTGGTCACAGTTTCTACAGTGATCACAATCGGTCTAGTTTCTCCAAGCCATGAAGAACCCACAAACACAAGCTCATGCGCTGGACGCTACGACTGCAACCATACTCACTCAGAATTAAGGTATATTGGCCGCAAGAAATGTGTTGGCGGACTCTTTATCTAGAGTCTAATATTTTTATTTATTTAGTCCTAGGAAGTTATATTATTTGTGGTAACCCCTTTTCACGTTTTTTTTTGTTTTTTATCCCTGGTGTGGGATTTTTTTTCTAGTGAGGGGATGGGGCTACGTCCGCCTGTATGTTGAGACCTATGGCTAGCCTGTCCGACTGCTGTCTCACTCTGAGTTTAGGGTTTGGCTTTTTGGTCCGAGAAAAGCTGAGCCTCTATCTAAGTAGTTGGATGGTGGAGGGAAAGGCGGGACGGTCCCATTATTTGTGCCATGGCGCACGGATACCACTGGGAAGGTGGCAGGCCTAAAGCTAATCCTGAGCGCCTTCTGGGGTGGAGGCGTGGTCATGAAAGAGTACGTAAACCTTTATTTGGCAATGCAAGAGTACGTACCCTTTATTCGGGACGCATGTACACACCCTCATTTACAGGCTATATCTTCCCCCAACCAGGAACCAGGTTGCTAAGAGTGATGTGGGGCCCCGTTCGTTCAAACTAGGTGACCAGGTTCTAGCCAATAAGAAGATGGTTTTTTGGTATTATTTCGCAGAGGTTATGTGGGGTACCCACTCTCCTGTCTTGCCCGTGTTTTCCCATTCTACAGCTGGTTGAAGCCGGTCTGCAATCTTGTGGCTTCTATTTCTGCCTTGCTTTACCGTGTTGGAGTGCACTATACTTTATCCACTGTACATTAGGTGTACATATTGCCGGTCTAAATTGGTGAAGGATAATATAAAAGTCGCTAAACTTTTGTCCCATTACACCCGGGGATAACAGGCCATTTGGATTCCTGGGTTGTAATAGCGGTGGTGTATGGTTGGCGGTGTACGAGTAACAGTGGTGGTGGCTGCGGTGTAGGGTTGCGGTAACAGTGGTGGGCGGCGGTGTATGGTTGACGGTGTACGATAACTCTGGGTGGTGGAGGGGGTGTTATGGTTGACGGTAACGTGGTGGTGGCGGCTGGTGTATGGTGGGGTGTATGATAGCAGTCGGTGATTGTGGCGGTGGTGTATGGTGACGGTGAACAGTGGTGTGTGTGGCGCGGTTGTCATGTTGACGGTGGTACTCGATAGCAGTGGTGGTAGCGGCGGTGTATGGTGACGGTTTAACAGGGGTCGGTGGTGGCGGGTGTTATGGTTGACGGTGTACGAATAACTGTGGTGGTGGCGGCGTGTATGGTTTTGACGGTAGCAGTGGTGGTGGCGTCGGTGTTATGGTTGTCTGGTGTACGATAACTGTGGGTGAGTGGTGCGGTGTATGGTTAGACCGGTAAATCAGTGGTGGTGCGTCGGTGTATGGTGGCGGGTGTACGAAACTGTGGGGGTGGTGGCGGCGGTAGTTCATGGTTGACGGATAACAGGGTGGTGGCGTCGGTGTATGGTGGCGGTGGACGATAACAGTGGTGGTGGTGGCGGTGCATGGTTGGCGGTGTGGTACGATAACGGTGGTGGTGGGGGCGGTGCATGGTTGGCGGTGTTACGATTAACAGTGGTGGTTGGCGGTGTTATGGTTTGACGGTGTGTACGGGATAGCTGGGTGGTGGCGGCGGTGTTTTGTGACCCAGGTAACAGGTGGTGGTGGGTCGGTGGTATGGTTGACGTAACAGTGTAGTGGTGGCGTGGTGTATATTTGTGGGGGGGGGGGGGGGGGACGCGTAACAGTGGTGGTGGCGTCGGTGTTATGGTTGGCGGTTTGTATGATAAACTGTGGTGGTCGGGCGGCCGGTGTATGGTTGACGGTAACAGTGGTGGTGGCGTCGGTGTTGGTTGGCGGTTCGATAACTGATGGTGGTGGGCGGCGGTTTTATGGTTGACGGTCAAACCCCCAAATGGGTTTTGGTGGTGGCGTCGGTGCATGGTTGGCGGTGTCCGATAAACAGTGGTCGGTGGCGGCGGGTGCATGGTTGGCGGTGTACGATAACAGTGGTGGTGGCGGGTGTATGGTTGAGGTGTTACGATAGCTGTGGTGGTGGCGGCGGTGTCATGGTTGACGTGGTTAACAGTGTTGGTGGGCGTCGAGTGTATGGTTGACGTTAACGTGGTGGTGGCGTCGGTGTATATTTTTGGACGGTAACAGTGGTGGTGGCGCGCGGTGTTATGGTTGGCGAGTGTATGATAACTGTGGGGGTGGCGGCCGGTGTATGGTTGACGGCTAACAGTGGTGGTGGCGTCGGTGTATGGAGAGATTGGCGGTGTCGATAAACCTGTGGTGGTGGCGGCGGTGTATGGTTGGCGAGGTAACAGTGGTGGGTTGGCCGGCGTCGGTGTATGGTTGGCGGTGTACGAAACTGTTGGTGGTGGCGTGCGGTGTATGGTTGACGGTAACAGTGGTGGTTGGGCTTCGGTTGTATGGATGGCGGTGTACGATAACAGTGGTGGTCGGTAGGCGGTGCATAGTTGGCGGTGTACGATAACAGTGGTGGTGCGGCGGTGCATGGTTGGCGGTTGTTACGATAACAGTGGTGGTGGCGGTGTATGGTTGACGGTTGGTACGATAACTGTGGTGTGCGCTGGTTGTTATGGTTGACGGTAACAGTGGTGGGTGGTGGCCGGTGTAGGTTGGCGGTGTACGATAACAGTGGTGGTGCGCTGCGGTGAGGTTGGCGGGTGTTCGATATCAGTGGTGGTTGTGGTGGGAATGGTTGGCTGTGTACGATAACAGTGGTGGTGGCGCGGTGTTGGTTGGACGGTGTACGATAACAGTGGATGGTGGCGGCGGTGCATGGGTTGGCGGTGTTACGATAACTGTGGTGTGGTGGCGACGGTGCATGGTGACAGTTTGTACGATACAGTGGTGGTTTGCGGCGTTGCTTGGTTGGCGTGTGTACGATAACCAGTGGGTGGACGGCGGTGCATGGTTTGTCGGTGTACTATAACAGTGGTGGTGCTGGCGGTTGCATGCATGGTTGGCGGTGTACGATAACAGTGGTGGTGGCGGGCGGGTGCATGGTTTTTGACTGTGTACGATAACAGATGGTGGTGGGTGGCGGTACATGGTGGCGGTTGTACGATATCAGTGGTGGTGGCGGCGGTGCATGGTTGGCGGTGTACGATAACAGTGGTGGTGGCGGCGGTGCATGGTTGACGGTGTACGATAACAGTGGTGGTGGTGGCGGTGCATGGTTGGCGGTGTACGATAACAGTGGTGGTGGCGGCGGTGCATCAAGTACACGTTGGAAATAAATCACTAACTTTTTGTTGGTAATTCTGGCAGGTAAGTTGCACGTATGTTACTATGTACGATATTTTTAGTCACCTAAATCTCTGTAACTGTGTACCTGTACCTAAATAAACTTACTGGCTACACGGTGGCCCGTGGCCTGGTGTGGGTGGCATCCTGGGTGCTAGTGGCCTGTTGTGGGTGGCATCCTGGGTGTTAGTGGCCTGGTGTGGGTGGCATCCTGGGTGCTAGTGGACTGGTGTGGGTGGCATATGTGGATTGTTAGTGGCCCTGGTGTGGGATGGCATCTGGGTTGTTTTAATGGCTGGTGTGAAGGTGGCATCCTGGGAAGTTAGTGGGACTGGGTGTGGGTCGCATCTGGGGTGTTAGTAAATTGGCCCTGGTGTGGGTGGCATCCAGGGTGTTAGTGGGCCCTGGTTGGTGAGGTGGCATCGCTGGGTGTCTAGTGGCCTGGTGGTGGGTGGCATCCTGGGTTGTAGTGGACTGGTGTTGGGTGGCATCCTTGGGTGGTTAGTGCCTGGTGTGGGTGGCTATCCTGGGTGTTAGTGGCATGGTGTGCGGTGGCATCTGGGTGTTAGTGGACTGGTGTGGGTCGCATCCTGGGTTGTTAGTGGGACTGGTCGTGGGTCGCATCCTGGGTGTTAGTGGACTGGTGTGAGGTGGCATCCTGGGTGTTAGTGGACCTGGTGTGGGTGCGCTCCTGGGTGTTAGTGGACTGGTGTGGGTGCGCATCCTGGGTGTTAGTGGACTGTTGTGGGTCGCATCAGTGGGGTGTTAGTGGATGGTGTGGTCGCATCCTGGGTGTTAGTGGACTGGTGTGGGTCAAATCTGGGTGTTAGTGGACTTGGTGGGAGTGGCATCCTGGGTGTTGTTGTGGCCTGGTGTGGGTGGCATCCTGGGTCTGTTAGTGACTTGTGTGGGTGGCAATCCTGGGTGTTAGGTGGCCTGGTGTAGGGTGGCAATCCTGGGTGTTAGTGGACTGGTGTGGGTGGCACACTGGGTGTTAGTGGCTGGTTTGTGGTGGCATCCTGGGTGTGTTAGTCGGACTGGTGTGGGTGGCATGCCTGGCGTTGTTAGTGCGCCTAGTGTGGGTGGCATCCCTGTCCTGGATGTTAGTGGGTACTGTTGGAGTCAGCATCCTGGGTGTTAGTGGACTGGTGTGGGCGCATCCTGGGTGTTAGTGGCCTGGGTGTGGGTGGCATCCTGGGTGTTAGTGGACTGGGTGGGTGGCATCTGGGTGTTAGTGGACTGTGGTGTGGAGTCGCAGCGCTTGGTGTTAGTGGACTTGTGTGGGTGCATCCCTGGGGTTAGTGGACTTGTGTGGTTGGCATCCTGGGTGGTTTTTTTTTTGTGGACTGGTGTGGTGTGCCATCCTGGATGTTAGTCGGAACCTGGTGTGCGGTGGCATTCCTGGGTGTTATTGTGGATGTTGTGGGGTCGCATCCTGGGGTGTTAGTGGACTGGTTGTGGGTCCACCATCCTGGGTGATAGGGACTGGTGTGGAGTGGCATCCTGGGTGGTAGTGGATGGGTGTGGGGTCACATCTTGGTGTTAGTGGACTGGTTGTGAGTCGCATCTGGGTGTTAGTGTGGACTGGTGTGGGTGGCATCCTGGGTAGTGAGTGGACTTGCTGTGGGTCACATCCTGGTGTTAGTTGACTGGTGTGGGCCACATTCCTGGGTGTTAGTGGATCTGGTGTGTGTCACATCCTGGGTGTTAGTGGGGACCGGTGTGGGTGGCATCCTGGGTGTTAGTGGACTGGTTGTGAGGTGGCATCGTGGGGTGTTAGTGCGACTGGTGTGGCCAGCATCCTGGGTGTTAGTGGATGGTTGTGGGTGGCATCCTGGGTGTTAGTGGACGGGTGGGGGTGGCATACTGGAGGTTAGTGGACTGGGTGTTGGGTCGCATCCTGGGTGTTAGTGGACTTGGTGTGTGTTTCGCGTCCTGGGTGTTAGTGGACTGGTGTGGGTGGTCATCCTGGGGGTTAGGTGGACTGGTGTGGGCGCAATCCTGGGGTGTTGTGGACTGGTGTGGGCCACATCCTGGGTGTTAGTGGCCTGTGGTGGGTGGCTCCGGGTGTTAGGTGGTGTGTGGTGTGGGTGCATCCTGGGGTCCGGGTGTTTAGAGGACTGGTGTGGGTCGCATCCTGGTGTTAGTGGACTGGTGTGGGCACGATCCTGGATGTTAGTGGACTGGTGTGGGGTGGTTCCTGGTGTTTAGATGGGCTGGTGTGGGTCAATCCTGGGGTTAGTGGACTGGTGATGTGTGGATGCCTGGGATGTTTTTGTGGCCTGGTGTGTGGTGGCATCCTGGGTGTTAGTGGACTGGTTGGGTGGCTCCTTAGGTTGTTAGTGGAACTGGTGTAGTGTGCATCCTGGGGCAAAATTAACCTAATTTGCGGGAAATGCTCAGCATTAACAACGACTTACAAGTACATGTAAAAATTGCGCATTTGTGGGTCACGGTGGTAGGCCTGTCGCTAACCTTCCTAATTGTGGCAGAAATGATACCTAGGTTGGCGAATCTTATTGTGGCTAGCTGGTCTAGTGGCTAACACGACGGTCTCAGCAGTTTTGAGACTCTCTGAACGCAGGGTTCAATCCCGGCCGGGTATGGTTTACTTATTAACTTACTTGCTTACTAACGTGGTTGCTTGTTTACTTATCCCTAACTAGCTTACTAACTTTTCTTGCTGGGTAGTGGGGGGGTAGAGGCATGAGAGGACAGGGAGCTAGTGCAGATGTCAGGTCCAGTCAAACACTTTGACATGACACATTGAGGAACCAGGAGCTCGGATGACAGTGTAGGTCCAGTCAACACTTGACATGGACACACATGACATGACACACTTGGGGAACCAGGAGCTGTGACAGTTGTCAGGTCCAGTCAACACTGGACTTGGACAACACTTGACATGTGACACACTTGTACACATCGAAGACACTTGTAATTTTAAGTTTTGTTTTTCTTAAACTATGTCACCTGTTTCTTTTACCTGTGGTTTACTGTGAAGGTGTTTTGAGAGATGGAGTGTTGATGAGCAAGATTGTTGTCTTGGCGCGTGCCACTGTGGTTCTTGGGCCCGCGAGCACTGTGGTCTTGGCGCGAGCACTGTGGTCTTGGCCGCGAGCACTGTGGTCTTGGTCGTGAGCACTGTGGTACTTGGCCGCGAGCACATGTGGTCTTGGCCGCGAGCCACTGTGTCTGGGCCGAAGTTGTCGTTTTCGTTGGCTGCGTCTCTCACGGTGAGATGTTCACGTCTTGAAGGATGAGCTTAAGAACGCAGTTGGAGGGATGGAAGGCGAGGTAAGACCATTAACCTCAATTACTGACTCAGATGAGAATTGATTTCTTCAGGGCGTCCCTTAAGTTCTGCTCTCTCTCTCTGCTCTCTCTCTCTCCTCTCTCTCTCTCTCCCTCTCTCTCTCTCTCTTATCCCTCTCATCGCTTTACTCAAAGGGTATTTAGTTAAACTAGTCAGGAGTTGCCTAAACTAATCCGTACAAATACTTGACGTATCTTCTATAAAACGTGTAGGCTGTGTATTAGAGATATGCAGTAGTGTCCTGAAGACAGGCTTCATATCTTGAGTCGAAACATCGTCTTGTTTTTTAATGAAGATTATTTTAGAGGGAAGAGAGGCAGTGTTGCGCGGCGGTTCATGCAAATTTGTTGGCAAAAAGTTGTTCTGACTTCCGGTAGGATAGTGAGATTGAGTTGGTGCATGACCACCACCGCGGATTGACCTTGTGTTGTGTTGTAAGTGTTGCTGCTGCTGCTATACTACAGTACACTGCTACTACTTACTACAGTATGCTACAACTACCTCTACCACCTGGTATAACTGGCTACTACTATTACACGGCTACTGCAGTAGACTACTACTACAAACTGCTACTGCAACTACTAACTACAATAAACAAACTACTACAAATACTTTTACTACAACAACTATTACTACTACTACTGTTGCAACAACAACGACTACTACTCCTGCAACAAGTACTACTGATACAACCTATTTTTATGCTCTTAAAACTACTGTTACAACAAAAACCAAAAAAACTACTATTTTTCCCCTTCTCTCGTTTCAAACACGTATCCTTCTATTTGGTCAACTTGAGGACTTCAGAAAGGTTTCGGGACACTAAAAGGGTCTACTGAATCTCCCCCCACATGTTTTGGGACCGCTAAAATGGGCGGGAAAGAATACCCTTATAGTTTGGGGATTGAGAAAAACTTGCCTGTAGGGGCCCAGTAGGTCCCAGCTTGTTCCCCTTTTCTTTGTTTTTATGTTAGAAAAAAAAGTTGATTTTCAACCTTGTCAGCAACCCTGAACTTAACCTAACAAAATTTTAAAACAACCTACCCTAACCTAACCTCCCCTAACCAAACCTAACCTACCCTAACCTAACCAAATAGGCTGCAAAGAGTACTGACCTATTTTCGGCACATGTACCACCCTCATTAAAAAGCTATTTCTCCAACCAGCGAACGGGGGCTAAGGGTTTAACGATGGGGCCCCCGTTCAATCTACCCCGTTTTTCCCAAACCCGAGAAGATGGGTTTTGGCAACGCAGAGGGTTGTGGGACTACTCACCTGTCTGCCCTTGTCATTCCCTTTAGAGTGGGTTAAGACGGGTTTCTTTAGTGGCTTCTTTTCTGGGGCTGTGGTGGATGGGGGTGTTGTGAAGGATGGTTGGTGGGGAGGTTTGGTTGGTGGGGGGGGAGGATGGTGGGTTGTGGGGGGGATGGTGGTGGATGGAGGGGTGGTAATGGCAGTGGGGGGGAGGATGGTGGGGGGGGGAAGTGGGGGTGGTGGGGAGGGGGAGTGGTGGCGTGTGGAGGGGGTGATGATGGAGGATGGTGGGGGGTGGTTGGTGGTGTGGGTGGGGGTGGAGTATGGTGGGGGGTGTGAGTGGTTGGGGGTGGAAGATGGGGGTGGGGGTGGTGATGGTGGGGTTGGTGGTAGTGGTGGCTGGGGTGGGAATGGTCGGGGTGGGGGTGGGGGTGGTGGTTAGTGGGAGGGTGGGTGTAGTGGGGTTGGTGGGTGGTGGGGGTGTTGGGGGGGGTTTTGGGGGGGGGGTTGGGAAGTGCGGCTGCACGCTGAGTGAACAGCGGTTTTAAATTGGAAGTACGTTTTCATCCTCTGACAAAAGAGACAGAGACAAAGAGACCGAGAGACAGAGGCACGAGGGAGTACATGGTAAGGACAGATGGGAGAGAGCGTGTCAACTCACACCGACTAATAGCTGAGAATAATACTTTCGAGACTTTAGATTGTGATAAAGGAAAGAAAAAAAGAAGGCCTCTCCCTATTTTCCCCCCTGCAATTTTGCCATGAAAACGGGAAAC
>NW_026507742.1:5000-27153 GCF_026875155.1 Cherax quadricarinatus
CATGAAAAGTCCATCACCAGGTGGTATTACTGTACATAATTAGTCGTACGATTGGTAGGGAGGATAATTGTAAATGTTATGGCCCCACGAAAAACAGCACATAAATGGCATATTGACTGTGTTTGCCCAACACAAAAAGGTTCTCTCGTCCGTTCATAGAGAGACGCTTTTATCCGACCAGCAGCTAATTACAATTTTTTGTGTTGTGTTTTCCCACAAAATTAATTGTTTTGCGTCATCTCAGTTCCTGCCAAAAAAAAATAAAAAAAAATTCTTTCCTGTACGGTAGAAAAGCTCGAAGCACGGCAGTTGCGAAGGAACGGCGAGTGGCGTTGGATATGGGGGTGTTGCGGATTGAGCGGTCAAGCATGACAGAAGGAGTTTTGTGGCCCGAAATAAGGCATGGGCTGATATGAGGAGTGTGGGGGTCATTGACAAAACTCCTAGCTTTAACGATGACTGGTGTTGATAGAGGACCTGTGGCTGATGTGAGAGCTAACTCTCCGCTCCCCACCTACATCAGCCCACAGTCCTTTATATCAAACACCCAGTCATCAATAAAGCTAGATTTCAAATGACCCCCACACTCCTCATATCACGTCCACTCCCGTATTTCGGGCAAAACTCACTTCTGTCAGGCTTGACCTCCTCATCACGCCAACACCCCCATATCCAGACCCACCCGCCGTCCCAATCTCCACACGCGGCTTCTACTTTATACCGTAACAGGAAAGAACATTTATTTTTATTTTTTTTAGCAGAAAATGAGTGACGCAAACAAAGTAATTTGTGTGGAAAACACAAACACAAAAATGAATTAGCTGCTGACTGACAAAAGCGTCTCTCTATGAACGACGAGAGAACTTTTGTTTGGCAACACAGTCAATACATGCCTTTTTTTGTGATGGTTTTTTCGTGGGGCCAAAACATTGTAATTTAGCCTCCATACAATCGTACGACTATTAAATACAGTAATACCACCTGGTGGATGACTTTTCGAGGAATTAAATCTCTTGGTGGAACCCGCCATGTTACAATATATCGTGACTGGATATCGCAGCCCTGCGGTTATAGAGAGATTTACCATTTTGTCCTAGTCACATACGATTTAGACACTAGCCTGTGGTGTGGTAGTGTGTGTGTGTGTGTGTGTGTGTGTAGTGTTGTGTAGTGTGTTGTGGTGTGTCGTGTGTGTTGTCGTGTGTGTCGTAGTGTTCCCGGTTTGTGTGTGTGTGGTGTGTGTGTGTTGTGAGTTGTGTGTGTTCGTGTGTGATCGTGTGTGTGTCCGTGTGTGTGTCGTGTGGGTCATGTACGTGTGTGTGTCGTTGTGCGGCGGTTTGTCGCGTGTGTCGCTGTGAGTCGCGTGTGTGTCTGTTTGTCGCGTGTGTTGCGCGTTGTTCGTGGTGTTTGTCCGCGTGTGTGTGTGTGTGTGGTCGCGTGGTGGTGTGTGGTGCGTGTGTGTGTGTGCGGTGTGTGTGTGCGTGTGTGTGTCGTGCGTGTGGTGTCGTGTGTGTTGTTGTTTGTCGTGTGTCCGGGGTTTGTGTGTGTGTGTGTTGGTGTGCTGTGTTTGTGTTGTTTGTGCCTGTGTGTGTCGTGTGTATGTTGGTTGTGTGTGTGTGTGGTGTGTGGTGTGTGTGTGGGTGGTGTGGTGGGTGGTGTGTGTGTGGTGTGTGTGTGTTGTGTGTGTGTTTTTGGTGTGTGTGGGTGTGTGTGTAGGGGTGGGGTTTGTGGTGTGTGATTTATGTGTGGTGGTGTGTGGTGTGTTGTTGTGGTTGCGTGTGTGTGTTGGTTGTGGTGTGTGTGTTTGCGCGCTGTTGTGTGTGTTGTGAGTCGCGCGTGTGTGTGTGTGTGTGTGTCGCGCGTGTGTCGCGTGTGTGTGTGTGTGGTGTTCCGTGTGTGTGTTTTGTGTGTGTGTGTGTGTGTTGTGTGAGTGTGGGTGCGCGCGCGCGGCGGTGTGTGTGTCGCGTGTTTGTGTGTGTGTGTCGCCGTGTGTCGCGTGTGTGTGTGTGTGCCGCGTGTGTGCGTGTGTGGAGAGTGTGTGTGTGTGTGTGTGGTGGTGTGTGTGTGGTGTGTGTGTTGTGTGTGGGTGTTGTGTGTGGTGGTTTGTGTGTCCGCGTGTGGTGTGTCGCGCCGGTGTGTGTGTCGCGCGCGTGTGTGTGTGATTCGCCGTGTGTTGTGTGGTGTGTCCCGCGCGCGCGCGCGTGGCGTGTGTGTGTTGGCGCGCTCGCGCGCGGTGTGCGTGTGTGTGTTGTCGCGGTTGTTTGTGTGTCGCGTGTTGTGTGTCGCGCGCTGGTCTGTGTTGACGCGTGTGTGTGTTCGCGCGCTTGTGTGTTGTGCGCGTGTGTGTGTGTTTGTTGTGTGTGTGTTGTGATGTGTGTGTGTGTGTGTGTGTGTTGGTGTGTGCGTGTGTGGGTTGTGTGTGTGTGTCGCGCGAGTTGTGTGTTCGCGTGTGTGGTGTGTGTTGTGTGTGTGTGTGACGTGTGTGTGTGTCGGTGTGTGTTGCGCTGCGTGTTGTCGTGTGTGTGTCGTGGGTGTGTCGGTTGTCGTGTGTGTGGTCGTGTGTGGTGCTCCGTGTGTCGTGTGTGTGTGTGTTGGTGTGTGTGTGTGTTTGTGTGTGTGTGGTGTTGTTGGGTGTGTTGTGTCCGTGTGTGTGTGTTGTTTGTGTGTGTGTGTGTGTGTGTGTGTGGTTGTGTGTCGCGCGTGTTCGCGTGTTGTGTTTGTGTCCCGTGTGTCGCGTGTGTGTGTGTGTGTTGTCGCGTGTTGTGGTGTGTTTGTGTGAGTGTGGGGTGTGTGTGTGTGTGTGTGTGTTTGTGGTGTGTGTTGTGTGTGTGGGGTGTGTAGTGTGTGTGTCGCGCGTGTTGTTGTGTCGCGCGTGTGTTGTGTGTCGCGCGTGTTGTTGGTCGCGTGTGTGGTGTTGTGTGTGTGTCCGTTGTGTGTGTGTGTGTGTGTTTGTGTGGTGTGTGTGTTGTTGTGTGTGTCCCGTGTGTTGTGTGTCGTTGTGTGTGTGTGTGTGTCCGTTTGTGTAGTCGTTGTGTGTTGGTGGTGAGTGTGTGTGTGTGTGGGTGTGTGTGTGTGTGTGTGTGTGTGTCGCGTGTGTGTTGTCGCGTGTGTGTGTGTTTGTGTGTCGCGCCGTGTGAGTTTCGCGTGTGTGTGTGCATTGTGTGTCGCGTTTGAGTGGGGGTGTGTGTGTTGTCGCGTTGTGTGTGTGTGTTGGTGTGGTGTGTGTGTGTGTGTGTGTTGTGTGTTGTTTTGTCGCGGTGTGTGTGGTGCTGTGTGTGCGTTGTGTGCGTTGTGTGTTGTGTGTCGTGTGGTGTGTATGTGTGTGTCGTGTGTGTGTGTCGGGTATGTGTCGTGTGTTCGTGGTGTCCGTGTTGTCCGTGTGTGTGGTGTGTGTGTGGTGTGTGTGTTGTGTGTGGTGTGTGTGTCGCGTGTGTTGTGTGTCGCGTTGTGTGTGTGTGTCGCGCGCGAGTGTGTGTGTGTGTGTGGTGTGTGTGTGTGGTGTGGTGTGTGGTGTCGCGCGTGTGTGTGTCGCGCCGTGTGTGTGTGTGTCCGCGTGTGTGTGGTGTGTGTCGCGCGAGCGCGCGTGTTGCGTTGTGTGTGTGTCGCGCGCGCCGCCGTTGGGCGTGTGTGTGTGTGGTCGCGTGTGTGTGTGTGTGTGTGGTGACCGCGTGTGTGTGTGTGTGTTGTGTGGTGTGTGTGTTGTTGGTGTGTGTGTGTGTGTGTTGTGTGTGGTTGTGTGTGTGTGTGTTGTGGTGGTGTGTGACGGGTGTGTGTGTTGTGTGGCGCGCGTGTGTGTGTGTTACGCGCGTGGTGGTGTGTCGCGGTGGTGTTTTGTGTGTGTCCGTGTGTGTGTGGGTGCGCGCGTGTGTGTTCGTGTGTGTGTCGGTGTGTGTGTCGTGTTGTGTGTGTGTGGTGTGTGTGTGTGTGTGTGATGTGTGTGTGTGTTGTGTGTGTGGGTGTGTTGTTGTGTGTGGTGTGTGTGGTGGTGGGTTGTGGCGCGTGTGTTGTGTGTGTGTGTGTGTTGTGTGTGTGTTTTGGTGTGTGTGTGTGGTGAGTGGTCGCAGTGTGTCGCCGTGTGTGTGTTTGTGTGTCGCGCGTGGTCGCTGTGTTGTGTGTGTGTGTGTGTCGCGTGTGTGTGTGTTTGTGGTGTGTGTGGTGTGTGTGTGTGTGTTTGTGTGTGTGTGTGTCGTGGTGTGTGTGTGTGTGTGGTGGTGTGTGTGTGGTTTTGGTGTGTGTGTGTTTTGTTGTTGTACCGCGCGTGTGTGTGTGTGTCCGCGCGTGTGTGTGTGTGTCGCGCGGGTGTGTGTCGCGTTGTGGTGGTGTGTGTGGTGTGTTGTGTGTGTGTGTGTTTGTCCGTGTGTGGGTGTGTGTTCGCGCCGTGTGTGTGTCGCGTGTGTGTGTGCATTGTGGTCGCGTTTGTGTTTTGTGTTGTGTGTGTTGTGTGGTGTTCGCTGTGTGTGTGGTGTGTAGTGTGTGTGTGTGTGTTTGTGGGTGTGTGTGTGTGTGTGTGTGTGTGTTCGTGTGTGTGTGTGTTGTCGTGTGTGCGTGTGTGTGTGTGTCGTGTGTTGTCGTGTTGTGTGTTGTGTGGTTTCGTGTGTTGGTCGTGTTGTGTGTCGTGTATTGTCCGTGTGTGTCGTGTGTGTCGTGTGTGGTCCCTGTGTGTGTGTGTGTGTGATGTGTGTGGTGTGGAGTATGTGTGTGTGTGTGGTGTGAGTGTGTGTGGTGGCGGTGTAAGTTGGTGTGTGTGTGTGTCGCGTTGTGTGTGTGTGTGAGTGTGCGTGTGTGTGTGTGTGTGTGTGTCGCGCGTGTGGTGTGTGTGTCGCGCGCGTGTGTGTGTGTGTCCGCGCGCAGCTGTTGGTGTTGTGTGTGTGTGTAGTGTGTGTGAGTAGTGTGTTGTGTGTGTGTGTGTGTGTGTGTGGTGTCGCGTGTGTGTGTGGTGTGGTGTGTGTGTGTGTGTCGCGTGTTGTGTGTGTGTGTTGTGTGGTGTGTGGTGTGTGTGTGTGGTGTTGTGTTCGCGCGTGTGGTCGCGTGGGTGTGTGGGTGGCGGCGTGTGTGTTGTTTGTGGAGTGTGTGTGTGTGTTGTGTGTGTCGCGTGTTTGTGTGTGTTGTGTGTGGTGTGTGTTGTTGTGTGTGTGTGGTGTTTTGTGTGTCGCGTGTGTGTGTGTGTGTGTGTCGCGTGTGTGGTGTGTGTGTGTCGCGTGTGTGTTGTGTGTGTGTGGTCGCGTGTGTGTGTGTGGTGTGGTGTGGCGCGTGTGTGTGTGTGCGCGCGTGGGTGTGTTGTGTGTGTGTGGTTGTGTGTGGTGTGGGTGTTGTATTGTGTGTCGTGTGTGTGTTGTGTCGCGCGTGTGTGTGTGTGGTCGCGCGTGTGTGTGTGTGTCGCGTGTGTTTGGGTGCGTGTCGCGGTGTGTGTGTGCGGTGTGTGGTCGCGTTTGTTTGTGGGTGTGGGCGCGTTTGTGTGTGTTGTGTGTGTGTGTCGCGTGTGTGTGTGGGTGGGTGTCGTGTGTGTGGTCCGTGTTGTGGTCGGTGTGTGTGTCGTGTGTGTTTTGTGATGTGTGTTGTGTGTGTGTGTGTGTGTGTGTGTGTGTGTGTTGTGTGTGTGTGGTGTTGTCTTGTGTAGTGTGGTGTGGTGTGTGTGTGTGTGTGTGTGTGTGTGATGTGTGGGTGGTGTGTGTCGGTGTGTTTGTGTGTGCGTGTGTTGTTGTTTGTGTGGTGCGTGTGTGTGGGTGGTGTTGTGTGTGTGTGTGTGTTGTGTGTGTTGTGTGTGTTACTCACCTTTTGTCTCACCTATTTTGGTTTCAGGGTCCGATTCCCTAGCTCCTGGCCCCGCCTCTTCACCGGTTTGCTACTAGCCCTCTCCTCCCCGCTCCATGAGCTTTATCAAACCTCGTTCTTTAAAACCTGTGGATGGGTTCCTGCCTCCCACACGTCTTTTTTCTAGGCTATTCCCACTGCCTACAACCCTATACTGAAGAAATAATTCCTCCTATCTCTCTGACTCATGGTGTCCTTCAACTGCCAATTGGGCCTCTTGTTCTGTGTCCCCTCCCTGAACATCCTGTCTTTTTCCACCTGGCTATTCCACGCAGTATGTTATAATTCGTTATCATGTCCTCCCCTGACCCTCCTGCCTCCAGTGTGTCTGCCGATTTCCCTAATCTTTCCCTCATAGGACATTACCCTTAGCTCTGGAAACGAAACCTTGTCGCCCAAACCTTTGTACTGTCTCTATTTCTTGACGTGCTTTATCAAGTAGCGGGTTCCAAACAAGTGCTGGCATACTCCATATGGGCCTGACATACACGGGTACAGTGTCTAGAATGATTCCTTAACTAAGATCGAATGCTGTTCTCAGGTTTGCAGGCCCCATAATGCTCAGCAGTATCTGAATTGATGTGTGCTTCCGGAGACATGCCTCGTGTTATACTCACCCCAAGATCTTTCTCTATGAGAGGTTTGCAGCTTTGGCCACCTAGCCAATACTCTGTCCTGTGGTTCTTCTTGTGCCACCTCCCCATCTTCATGAATTTGCATTTGGCAGGATTAAATTCGAGAAGCCAGTTGCTGGACCCAGGGTCCAGTTCTGTCCAGTCTCTTTGATCCTGCCTGGTCCCATCAAATTTAATTCTCCTCAATAAACTCACATCATCTTCAAACAGGGACACTTCTGATCTAACCCTCCGTCATGTCGTTCACATATACCAAAATGTTGTGTGTGTGTGCGTGGTGTGTGTCGTGTGTGTGTGTGTGCGTGTGTGTGTCGTGTGTGTGTGTGTCGTGTGTGTGTCGTGTGTGTTGTGTGTGTGTACATCACCTTAGTTGTAACTCAACTTTTCTAGTTGAGGATGCGGGGTCGAGTCCGACTCCTGGCCCCGCCTCATCACTGATCGCTACGATGGTCACTCTCCCCCTTGGAGCCGTGAGCTTTATCAACCCTGCGTAAAGCAATGTATGGATCTCTGCCTCCATTACATCGCTTCCCAAACTATTCCAACTTACTGATTACAATGTGGCATGAAATACCATCCTAACATCCCTGTGATTCAACTGTGTCTTCACGCCTTCCAACTGTGTCCCCCTTGTTACTGGCCAATCTCTGGAACATCCTGTCTTTGTCCACCTTGTCATTCCCTAAGGTAATTTTGTATGTACGTTATCATTTTCCCCCTATCTCTCCTGTCCTCCCATGTCGTCAGTTGATTTTCCCTTAACCCTCTCCTCTAGGAACATACCTCTTAGCTCTGGATAGTCTTGTTTGCAAACCTTTGCACTTTCTCTAGTTTCCTTCACGTGCTTGGCTAGGTGTGGGTTACCAAACTGGAGCCGCATACTCCAATATGGGCCTAACGTACACGGTGTACAGGTCCTGAAGGATTCCTTATAAGATGACGGATTGCTGTTCTGAGTTAGCTAAGGCGCCCATATGCTGCAGCATATTGGTTGATGTGCGCTCAGGAGATGTCCTGTGTTTATACTCACCCCAAGATCTTTTTCCCTTGATGAGGTTTGTAGTCTCTGACCCCCTAGACTGTACTCGTCTGCGGCCTTCTTTGCCCGTCCCCAATCGTTCATGACTTTGCACTTGGTGGATTGAACTCCCAGGAGCCTATTGCTGGACCGGGTCTGCGCCCTGTCCAACCCTTTGTAGTTCGCCTGGTCTCGATCGAGTGAATTTCTTCCATCAACTTCAGCGTCATCTCAAACAGGACACCTCAGAGTCTAGTCCTTCGTCATGTCGTTCACTAATACCAGAAACAGCACTGTTCCTAGACTGACCCCTGCGGACCCCGATGGTCACAGGTGACCACTCCTGACACCTCGCCACGACCATGACTCCGGCTGTCTTCCCAGACAAGTATTCCCTGAGCCATTGGTAGTGCCTCCCTGTTTAGCCCTGCTTGGTCCTCCGGGGTATTTGCACCAATCTCTTTGTGTACTGTGTCAAAACGCATCTTGCAGTCAAAAAATGCAATCCACCTCCCCTCCTCTCTCTTGTCTTACTGCTGTACGCCAATGTCATAGAAACTCCATAGTTTTGTGAAACAGGATTTCCCGTCCCTGAAACCATGTTTGGCTGCTGTTGATGAGATCGTTCTTTCTAGTTTCCACCACTCTTCTCCCTGAAATCTCCTCCTTGATTTGCATACAATACATGTCAGTGACACTGGTCTGTATTTAATGCTTCATGTCTGTCCTCCTTTTTTAAAGATTGGGACTACATTTGCTGTCTTCCAGCTCATGCAATCTCCCAGTTTCGGATAGATTGTATTGAATATTGTTGTTAGGGACACATAGCGCTCGGCTCCCTCTCTTCAATACCCATGGTAGATGTTATCTGGTCCCATTGCTTTAGGTATCTAGCATACTCAACCTCTTCACTTCTCCTCGGTTTGGTGCACTGATGCCAGCACATGGTGGTGTGCCCCACCTCTCCGTCTTTCTGGAGTCACTTCTGTCTCCTCCTCTGAACACTTCTTTGAATCTCTTGTTTGAGTTCTTCACATACTTCACGTCATTTCCTGGTTTGTCCTCTCCTCCTTCCTTCCTTAGCCTGATTACCTGGTCCTTGACTGTTGTTTCCTCCTGATGTGGCTGTACCAACAGTTTCGGGTCAGATTTGCTTTCGGCTGCTATTCATTTTCATATGTCTTTGCCTCCTTCTTATCTGTGCTTAATCGTTTCTGGCTCTACGACCTGTGCTTCCTTATTCGCCTGGTCCTTTGCCTTCTATATTTCTTCCATTCCCGAGCACTCGTGTTTTTGCCTCCCTGCACCTGGGGGTAAACCATGGGGCTCATCCGGGCTTTTTCATATTCCTGTGACCCTTGGTCAAAACCTCCTCCTCAGCCTCCTTGCATTTTTTTGCTACATATTCATCATCCAGTAACTCGCTTCCCGCCAGTTATCTCCACTAACCCTCGTTCAGTAGTTACTCATGCCCTTTGTAGTCCCCTTTCTGGAGTTTGGCTTCATTCGCCCCTGGACTCCTGCTTCTCCTCCACTTGTAGCTCTACTGTGGCATTCGAAGCTTAAAGACCACATGGTCCAATGGCCCAAGGGGTCTTTCATATGTATGTCCCCGATATCTCACTACTCAAGTTGAAATACTAAGTCCACTTGCGGTCATCTCTCCTCTCTCTTTTGTAGTGTCCCGTACGTGTGGCACATGAAAGTTTTTCCAGTACCACCTCCATCATCTTAGCCCCTCCATGTATCTTGGCCCCCATGGTGTCTAGTTTCTCCCATCGATCTCCTTGTGGATAAAGTCACCCATTTCAGGAGCTTTGCCCTGCATGCATGAGCTCTTCTGCCACTCTAGCCAGTGTGTCAAACCATCCCTCTATTGCGCTCGTCCGTAACTCTAGCCTTGGCCTCCTGCTTTCTGGTGGTGGTTAAACATCACTGCTTATTACCACCTTGGGACCTCCCAGAGTGAAGTGTTCCCCCTATGTAATCACTTCTCGCTGTCTCCTCTCTCCAGCTATCAAAAATTCCAGCGATTTTTGATCAGGCAACGCACCGCCTCCACGCCCCCTGTTCCCTCGTCTTTGCCTCAGATTTGGTAGCCCCGTTGAAGATGGCATCTGTTATCATCCTTAGCTGGTTTTTTTCTGTGAGAAGCTATGAATAGACCGTATGCTTCTTTACTCTTTATGCCACTCCTCCACTTATTTGTTTTTCCATCAGCGTTTGTTACCATACCTTCATTTCCTTTCGCAACACCGGGTTTGGGGCCGTGAGGTGGGAGACGGGGGCATACGTTGGATTCTATAGCTCCGGGTGTTGGGTGGAGGCTGTGGTATGGATGTATGTGTTGGATGTGTGATAGTTGTATGTTCTGAAATATTGTGTGTGTGCCCTTCCCTTGCTTCTCTTTCTGCTCTGACTGACCTCGCTGGTTCCTATCCTGTGTGAGTGTGGTGTGTTGTGTGTATTGGTGTGTGTCGCGCGCGCGCGCGCGTAGTGTGTGTGTGTGTGTGTGTGTGTCGCGCGTGTGTGTGTGTGTCACTGCGCGGTTGTGTGTGTCGCGCGTGCCGCGTGTGTGTGTGTCGCGCGTGCGCGCGCGTGTGGTGGTGTGTGTGTGTGTTGTCGCGCGTGCGCGCGTTTGTGTGTGTGTGTGTGTGTCGCGCGTGGTTGTGTTGTTGTGTGTGTCGCGCGTGTGAGTGTGTTTGGTCGCGCGTGTGTGTGTGTGGTGTGTTGGGTGGTAGCGGTGTGTGTGTGTGTGTGTGTCGCGCGGTGGTGAGTGTAGTGTCGCGCGTGCGGCGCGCGTGTGTGTGTGTGTCCCGCGCGTGCGCGCGCGGGTGTGTCGCGCGGGCGCCGCGTGGGTGTGTGTGTGTGTCGCGCGTGCGGCGCGCCGTGTGTCGCGCGTGCGCGCGCCGTGGTGTCGCGCGCGTTGTGTGTGGCGCGTGTGTGTGTGTGTGTGGTGTCGCGCGTGCGCGCGTTGTGTGTGCGCGCGTGCGCGCGTGTGTGTGGTGCCGCGCGTGCCCGCGTGTGATGTGTGTCGCCGCGTGCCGCGCGTGTGTGTGGTCGCGCGTGCCGCGTGTGTGAGTGTCGCGCGGCGGCGCGTGTGTGTGTGTCGCGCGTGCCCGCGTGTGTGTGTGTATTGGGGGGAACGCATCATTTGCCGCGCCTTAATCATTTACGCTATTTTACTGTACGATCGCGTCCCACATTCCGTCCCCGCCTATATGGACATACACGATTATCCTTCTTCATCTCCCGTAGCCCGAACACTCCTAGTTCTATCATCCTACGTAGCTTCATTTCGGCCACCCCTAGTTCGACTATCCCAGTTCGTCCGCCTTAGTTGGACATTCCAGTTCGTTTATCCTATTTGCCCCTTCAAATTTTTCTCCACCCTAGTGTCAGCCATCCAATTCGACTATTCGTGAAATAGTCCCACAGTAGTGCACCATTCCAGTTCATCCAGCACTGTTCTATTACGTTGGTAAATCCCAGTACATTCTCCCTCCAGTTCGTCCACCCCAATACCCCTAATCCCAGTATGTCCATTCCATTAAAGAATCCTAATAGTTAAAACATTAAGAGTTGATGTCCATCGCCAGTACTTTATCCCAGTTTCGTTTGTCCTAGTATGTAAGTCAAAATATGCCCTCAGAACGATCCTCCTCCTATTACTGTCGCATTTCGTCCCAACCCAGCACAACCACCAACCCATCCTCACCAAGTCTCCCCCATCTAGCCATTTCCTCACCCAACTGACCAATATCTCCACCTTGGGTCACCCCCGTACATCAACTTCTGGTAACCCCCTACAAGGGTTAAGTCACCTAGGGTACCACGTGTTAATTATTGGCCTTTAAACTATACGTCTTCCTTACCTGTCCGCCCCGCTTTCTGTTGGGGGTTTAAAGGGCCACAGACAGCTTACCTAGACAGCCCGTCCTCCTCTCTTTTCCCACGCTACCACGCAATTACCACAAACTGACGAAAAGAAGAGAGCCGTTGTTTAGCGGACGTGGAGCAAGCCTCCACTACCTGTCGTGAATTATTCCACACGGTAATAGTGTGGTGATAACTAACACCCTCAAGTGAACTTTGTAAAAATTTTAGATGCCCTTGGGAATGGTTATAAATCAGGTTTGATCCAAGGAAAGGTGTAAAGCTCCGATTCTTTGATCTAAATCTGTTAGGGAGGAAGGCAGCAACCACACTTAGGGGTTCAACAATCTTAAATGCTTCATTTTCCGTGGCTGTTTTAATGATGCGTCGTTAAATGTTTCAAAATTGTCTCTCCCTCACACTTAGTTTTCTTGCACCACTGTTTTCCCCTCCCCTTCCCAATCCTTACTCAATATTCCTCACGTATAACTTTCCCCTCTTTCCTCCTTATGGTCTAACCATATCTTCTCCCTTATTCTTACTCTGACGCCTTTTACTCTTAGCTTTCCCTTAACTTTATCATCTTCCTCCATACAATAATCTTGTCCCTCACTTACACACGTTCCTCCCCATAACTTCTCCCTCTTCCTTACATCACAGTCGCCTCACAACTCGTCTCCATCCCTCATCTTGGTTCACCTGTGTCACTCCTGAGCCAGTCCTTCACCTGGGCCGAGACAGACTAATGAATCTTCAACGTTATACGAATCACTGACGATGTCCGCGCAAGGAACCCGAAGAAGTTTAACTCCTTATATTATTTTTATTCTCTTGGAGGATTGTTTTGGTTATGTCTTTGAGAAAGAATGTGTCATATGCTCCGTGCTAGAAAAAGTGAGCATGTCATGTTCGTGGGAGAAAAGAGGTGAGTGTGTCATTAGGTCGTGTTAGAGTGAGTGTGCCATGATGATTGCGGAGACAGAGGTGGAATGAATTAAGTCATAACTTTTGCAGAGGCAATGGTCGAAACCACTCGTTGCGTTAAGTGGCTCTTGGTTCTGTCTCATTACTGTACAGCTAACTTAATATGTTAACTGCCATATATTGTACATATGGAAGGAATACATGATAAAGATAGCTACATGCTGCGTCGCTTGCCCTTGTCTCGTTCGGATGCTCGACACTGCTGACTGGTTTATGGGCCAGTGCTACTGGCCTTGAGTGCGACCCGTGTTCTTAATGACTTCATAATTGACCTTGCTCACACTCCAACAGCACGTTGAAATCATAAAAAAGACACTCTACTCTATCTAACAGGCTCATACAAACCGTTGAATGACAAGCTCCTCACTCAAAATCTCTTTTATCTTCACCCTCCAACCTTTCCTAGACGACCTATATCCCTCCTTCCCGCCACCCCAGTTTTATGCGCCCTCCTGTCATCCTATTTTTCTTCATCTCTAAATATTCAAACCACATCGACAACCCATTCATCAGCCCTATAATACTTACGGTAACTCCACGCCCTCCTCCTAAACTCGAAACTCAATTTTTCTGTACATTATTCAACACCACCACACAGTCCCATCAAACACATATCACCTGCCTCAGCTCTTCCTCGATGCACCATTCAAAATTCTTCCTGAACAATACACAAATACCGCACATAGTAAGAGAAGCCTACGACAACGTTCAGTCAGACCCGACAATTACGAAATCCACACACACAAATAACCGCTCACGAGGGGAAGAAGCCTAGACGACGATTCGGTCGACTCGATAATTTACAAATCAGCAGTGTGTGACTTTGGTGAATGGTCAAATTGACTGAAACTCGTTCGCGCGCTCTCATTCTCACACAACGACACACACACAGACACAGCACAACACGACACAAACACGCGCGCAACACCACACACACACGACACACACACACACACACACACGCGACACACACACTCGCGCGAACACAAACACACACACGCGCGACTACACACACACACACACACACACACCACCACACACACACACACCACACAAGCACACACACACACACACACACACACACACACACACACCACACCACACACACACCACACACACACACACACACAACGCGACACACACACACACACACACACGCGACACACACACACACACGCACACAACGCGCGCGCGCGCGACACACACACACACCACACACGCCGCGCTCGCGCGAACCCACACACACACACCGCGACACACACACACACGCGACGCGACACAACACAACGTCGGCGCGACACACACACTACACACACACACACACACACTCAAACTCACACTCACTCGCGGCGACACACACACACACACACTCGACACCACACAACACACGCGACACACACGACACACACACACGCACACACAAAAACACACACACACACACCACACAGACACACACGACACACACTACACACACGACACATACACGACACACAACACGACACACACACGTACACACACACGACACACACACTCACACGCACACACCACGCACACACACGCCACACACACACACACACGCGACACACACACTCACACACAACACACACACAACACACACAACACACACACACACACACACACCCAACACGCGACACTCACACCACACACACAAACGCGACACACACATGCACACACACACGCGACACACACACACGCGCGACACACACACACACACACACACGCGACACACACACACGCGACACACACACACACACACACACACACACCACACACACACACACACACACACACTCACACACACAACGACACACACACGACACAACACACACACACCACACACACACACACACCGACACACACACACAACTACACACACACACCACACACACACTCACACACACACACACACGCGACACACACACACACCACACACACACGCGACACACACACCGCACACACACACACACGCGCGACACACACACACACCGCGACACACACACACCACACACACACACACACACCACACCACACACACACAACACACACACAACAGACACACACACACACACCACACACTCTCACAAACACACAACACAACGCGTCACTACACACACACCACCCGCACCACAACACCGCGAACACACACACCTAACACACGCGACACACCGCGACAGCACACACACACACACACACACACACACACACAACACAACAACACACACACACACACACCGACACACACTCAACCACCACACAACCACACACACACACACACACACACACACACACAACACACACACACCCCGACACACAGACGACACACACACACACACACACACACGACACACACGACACACAAAGACACCACACACACAATCACGCTCGCACACACACACGACACACACACACACGACACCACCACACACACACACACACACACCAACGCGACAAACACACACATACACGCGCGACACACACACACACACTCACACACACAACGACACACTCCACACTCACACACCACACACACACACACACACACACACACACACACACACAGACACACACACGCACACACACCACAACACACGCGCGCGACTCACAACACACACGACACACACACACACACCGCGCGAACCACAACACGCGACACACACACACACACTCGCGACACACACACACACGCACTCCGCGCGCAGCGCGCGACACACACACACACGCACACCGCGCGCGCGCGACACACAAGCACACACACACACTCGCCGACACACACACACACACGCGCGACACACACACAACGCGCGACACACACACAGCGCGCGACACAACACACACACACACACAACACACAAACACTCACACACACACACACACACACACACATACACACACACACACACACACTCTCACACAAGCAACACACGCATCACCACTCACACACGCGACACACGCGCGACACACACACACTACCCACGCGCCACACACACACGCGCGCGCAGCGACACACACACACACACACACAACACACACACACACACAAACAAAACACACACGCGACACACACACACACACACCACGCGACACACGCGCGACACACACACACACACAAACGCGCACACACTCACACACCACACACTACGCGCGACCACACACCGCACACACACACCACACAACACACAACAAGCACCACACCACACACACCACACACACACCACACTCTACAACACACACCACACACACACCACAACACTACACACACAACCACACACACACCCACACACACACCACACACACACACACCCACACCACACACCCCACACCACACACACACACCACACACACACCACACACACACCACAACACACACACACACCACACAAACACACGACTCACACACGGCACACACACCAACACACAACACATCACACACAACACACACACACAACAACACACACTCACCACACGACACACACACATCACAACACACACACACGACACACACACGCACGACACACACACGCCACACACACACGCACACACACACACACGCACACACACACACACAACACGCGACACGACACACACACCACACACGCGACCACAACACAACACACAACGCGACACACACGCGAACACACAACACACACTACACAACAACGCGACTCACACCGCGACACACGCGACACACACACGACGACACACAAAACGACCCACACACGACACACGACACACACACGAACTCACACACGACACTCACACGAACACACACGCCACACACACACAAACACACCACACACACACACACCACACACACACACACACACGACACCACACCGACTCACACGACACACACACGCCACACCACACACACTACACATCACACACCACACACACACACACACACACACACTACACACACGGCCTATTGTCTAATCGTTATGTACTAGACAAAAATGGTAACTCTCTCTCAAACCGCAGGCGCGATAATCCAGTCCGCAATATTGTAAACCATGGGCGGGTTTCCACCAAGAGATTAACTCATGAAAAGTCCATCACCAGGTGGTATTACTGTACATAATTAGTCGTACGATTGGTAGGGAGGATAATTGTAAATGTTATGGCCCCACGAAAAACAGCACATAAATGGCATATTGACTGTGTTTGCCCAACACAAAAAGGTTCTCTCGTCCGTTCATAGAGAGACGCTTTTATCCGACCAGCAGCTAATTACAATTTTTTGTGTTGTGTTTTCCCACAAAATTAATTGTTTTGCGTCATCTCAGTTCCTGCCAAAAAAAAATAAAAAAAAATTCTTTCCTGTACGGTAGAAAAGCTCGAAGCACGGCAGTTGCGAAGGAACGGCGAGTGGCGTTGGATATGGGGGTGTTGCGGATTGAGCGGTCAAGCATGACAGAAGGAGTTTTGTGGCCCGAAATAAGGCATGGGCTGATATGAGGAGTGTGGGGGTCATTGACAAAACTCCTAGCTTTAACGATGACTGGTGTTGATAGAGGACCTGTGGCTGATGTGAGAGCTAACTCTCCGCTCCCCACCTACATCAGCCCACAGTCCTTTATATCAAACACCCAGTCATCAATAAAGCTAGATTTCAAATGACCCCCACACTCCTCATATCACGTCCACTCCCGTATTTCGGGCAAAACTCACTTCTGTCAGGCTTGACCTCCTCATCACGCCAACACCCCCATATCCAGACCCACCCGCCGTCCCAATCTCCACACGCGGCTTCTACTTTATACCGTAACAGGAAAGAACATTTATTTTTATTTTTTTTAGCAGAAAATGAGTGACGCAAACAAAGTAATTTGTGTGGAAAACACAAACACAAAAATGAATTAGCTGCTGACTGACAAAAGCGTCTCTCTATGAACGACGAGAGAACTTTTGTTTGGCAACACAGTCAATACATGCCTTTTTTTGTGATGGTTTTTTCGTGGGGCCAAAACATTGTAATTTAGCCTCCATACAATCGTACGACTATTAAATACAGTAATACCACCTGGTGGATGACTTTTCGAGGAATTAAATCTCTTGGTGGAACCCGCCATGTTACAATATATCGTGACTGGATATCGCAGCCCTGCGGTTATAGAGAGATTTACCATTTTGTCCTAGTCACATACGATTTAGACACTAGCCTGTGGTGTGGTAGTGTGTGTGTGTGTGTGTGTGTGTGTAGTGTTGTGTAGTGTGTTGTGGTGTGTCGTGTGTGTTGTCGTGTGTGTCGTAGTGTTCCCGGTTTGTGTGTGTGTGGTGTGTGTGTGTTGTGAGTTGTGTGTGTTCGTGTGTGATCGTGTGTGTGTCCGTGTGTGTGTCGTGTGGGTCATGTACGTGTGTGTGTCGTTGTGCGGCGGTTTGTCGCGTGTGTCGCTGTGAGTCGCGTGTGTGTCTGTTTGTCGCGTGTGTTGCGCGTTGTTCGTGGTGTTTGTCCGCGTGTGTGTGTGTGTGTGGTCGCGTGGTGGTGTGTGGTGCGTGTGTGTGTGTGCGGTGTGTGTGTGCGTGTGTGTGTCGTGCGTGTGGTGTCGTGTGTGTTGTTGTTTGTCGTGTGTCCGGGGTTTGTGTGTGTGTGTGTTGGTGTGCTGTGTTTGTGTTGTTTGTGCCTGTGTGTGTCGTGTGTATGTTGGTTGTGTGTGTGTGTGGTGTGTGGTGTGTGTGTGGGTGGTGTGGTGGGTGGTGTGTGTGTGGTGTGTGTGTGTTGTGTGTGTGTTTTTGGTGTGTGTGGGTGTGTGTGTAGGGGTGGGGTTTGTGGTGTGTGATTTATGTGTGGTGGTGTGTGGTGTGTTGTTGTGGTTGCGTGTGTGTGTTGGTTGTGGTGTGTGTGTTTGCGCGCTGTTGTGTGTGTTGTGAGTCGCGCGTGTGTGTGTGTGTGTGTGTCGCGCGTGTGTCGCGTGTGTGTGTGTGTGGTGTTCCGTGTGTGTGTTTTGTGTGTGTGTGTGTGTGTTGTGTGAGTGTGGGTGCGCGCGCGCGGCGGTGTGTGTGTCGCGTGTTTGTGTGTGTGTGTCGCCGTGTGTCGCGTGTGTGTGTGTGTGCCGCGTGTGTGCGTGTGTGGAGAGTGTGTGTGTGTGTGTGTGGTGGTGTGTGTGTGGTGTGTGTGTTGTGTGTGGGTGTTGTGTGTGGTGGTTTGTGTGTCCGCGTGTGGTGTGTCGCGCCGGTGTGTGTGTCGCGCGCGTGTGTGTGTGATTCGCCGTGTGTTGTGTGGTGTGTCCCGCGCGCGCGCGCGTGGCGTGTGTGTGTTGGCGCGCTCGCGCGCGGTGTGCGTGTGTGTGTTGTCGCGGTTGTTTGTGTGTCGCGTGTTGTGTGTCGCGCGCTGGTCTGTGTTGACGCGTGTGTGTGTTCGCGCGCTTGTGTGTTGTGCGCGTGTGTGTGTGTTTGTTGTGTGTGTGTTGTGATGTGTGTGTGTGTGTGTGTGTGTTGGTGTGTGCGTGTGTGGGTTGTGTGTGTGTGTCGCGCGAGTTGTGTGTTCGCGTGTGTGGTGTGTGTTGTGTGTGTGTGTGACGTGTGTGTGTGTCGGTGTGTGTTGCGCTGCGTGTTGTCGTGTGTGTGTCGTGGGTGTGTCGGTTGTCGTGTGTGTGGTCGTGTGTGGTGCTCCGTGTGTCGTGTGTGTGTGTGTTGGTGTGTGTGTGTGTTTGTGTGTGTGTGGTGTTGTTGGGTGTGTTGTGTCCGTGTGTGTGTGTTGTTTGTGTGTGTGTGTGTGTGTGTGTGTGGTTGTGTGTCGCGCGTGTTCGCGTGTTGTGTTTGTGTCCCGTGTGTCGCGTGTGTGTGTGTGTGTTGTCGCGTGTTGTGGTGTGTTTGTGTGAGTGTGGGGTGTGTGTGTGTGTGTGTGTGTTTGTGGTGTGTGTTGTGTGTGTGGGGTGTGTAGTGTGTGTGTCGCGCGTGTTGTTGTGTCGCGCGTGTGTTGTGTGTCGCGCGTGTTGTTGGTCGCGTGTGTGGTGTTGTGTGTGTGTCCGTTGTGTGTGTGTGTGTGTGTTTGTGTGGTGTGTGTGTTGTTGTGTGTGTCCCGTGTGTTGTGTGTCGTTGTGTGTGTGTGTGTGTCCGTTTGTGTAGTCGTTGTGTGTTGGTGGTGAGTGTGTGTGTGTGTGGGTGTGTGTGTGTGTGTGTGTGTGTGTCGCGTGTGTGTTGTCGCGTGTGTGTGTGTTTGTGTGTCGCGCCGTGTGAGTTTCGCGTGTGTGTGTGCATTGTGTGTCGCGTTTGAGTGGGGGTGTGTGTGTTGTCGCGTTGTGTGTGTGTGTTGGTGTGGTGTGTGTGTGTGTGTGTGTTGTGTGTTGTTTTGTCGCGGTGTGTGTGGTGCTGTGTGTGCGTTGTGTGCGTTGTGTGTTGTGTGTCGTGTGGTGTGTATGTGTGTGTCGTGTGTGTGTGTCGGGTATGTGTCGTGTGTTCGTGGTGTCCGTGTTGTCCGTGTGTGTGGTGTGTGTGTGGTGTGTGTGTTGTGTGTGGTGTGTGTGTCGCGTGTGTTGTGTGTCGCGTTGTGTGTGTGTGTCGCGCGCGAGTGTGTGTGTGTGTGTGGTGTGTGTGTGTGGTGTGGTGTGTGGTGTCGCGCGTGTGTGTGTCGCGCCGTGTGTGTGTGTGTCCGCGTGTGTGTGGTGTGTGTCGCGCGAGCGCGCGTGTTGCGTTGTGTGTGTGTCGCGCGCGCCGCCGTTGGGCGTGTGTGTGTGTGGTCGCGTGTGTGTGTGTGTGTGTGGTGACCGCGTGTGTGTGTGTGTGTTGTGTGGTGTGTGTGTTGTTGGTGTGTGTGTGTGTGTGTTGTGTGTGGTTGTGTGTGTGTGTGTTGTGGTGGTGTGTGACGGGTGTGTGTGTTGTGTGGCGCGCGTGTGTGTGTGTTACGCGCGTGGTGGTGTGTCGCGGTGGTGTTTTGTGTGTGTCCGTGTGTGTGTGGGTGCGCGCGTGTGTGTTCGTGTGTGTGTCGGTGTGTGTGTCGTGTTGTGTGTGTGTGGTGTGTGTGTGTGTGTGTGATGTGTGTGTGTGTTGTGTGTGTGGGTGTGTTGTTGTGTGTGGTGTGTGTGGTGGTGGGTTGTGGCGCGTGTGTTGTGTGTGTGTGTGTGTTGTGTGTGTGTTTTGGTGTGTGTGTGTGGTGAGTGGTCGCAGTGTGTCGCCGTGTGTGTGTTTGTGTGTCGCGCGTGGTCGCTGTGTTGTGTGTGTGTGTGTGTCGCGTGTGTGTGTGTTTGTGGTGTGTGTGGTGTGTGTGTGTGTGTTTGTGTGTGTGTGTGTCGTGGTGTGTGTGTGTGTGTGGTGGTGTGTGTGTGGTTTTGGTGTGTGTGTGTTTTGTTGTTGTACCGCGCGTGTGTGTGTGTGTCCGCGCGTGTGTGTGTGTGTCGCGCGGGTGTGTGTCGCGTTGTGGTGGTGTGTGTGGTGTGTTGTGTGTGTGTGTGTTTGTCCGTGTGTGGGTGTGTGTTCGCGCCGTGTGTGTGTCGCGTGTGTGTGTGCATTGTGGTCGCGTTTGTGTTTTGTGTTGTGTGTGTTGTGTGGTGTTCGCTGTGTGTGTGGTGTGTAGTGTGTGTGTGTGTGTTTGTGGGTGTGTGTGTGTGTGTGTGTGTGTGTTCGTGTGTGTGTGTGTTGTCGTGTGTGCGTGTGTGTGTGTGTCGTGTGTTGTCGTGTTGTGTGTTGTGTGGTTTCGTGTGTTGGTCGTGTTGTGTGTCGTGTATTGTCCGTGTGTGTCGTGTGTGTCGTGTGTGGTCCCTGTGTGTGTGTGTGTGTGATGTGTGTGGTGTGGAGTATGTGTGTGTGTGTGGTGTGAGTGTGTGTGGTGGCGGTGTAAGTTGGTGTGTGTGTGTGTCGCGTTGTGTGTGTGTGTGAGTGTGCGTGTGTGTGTGTGTGTGTGTGTCGCGCGTGTGGTGTGTGTGTCGCGCGCGTGTGTGTGTGTGTCCGCGCGCAGCTGTTGGTGTTGTGTGTGTGTGTAGTGTGTGTGAGTAGTGTGTTGTGTGTGTGTGTGTGTGTGTGTGGTGTCGCGTGTGTGTGTGGTGTGGTGTGTGTGTGTGTGTCGCGTGTTGTGTGTGTGTGTTGTGTGGTGTGTGGTGTGTGTGTGTGGTGTTGTGTTCGCGCGTGTGGTCGCGTGGGTGTGTGGGTGGCGGCGTGTGTGTTGTTTGTGGAGTGTGTGTGTGTGTTGTGTGTGTCGCGTGTTTGTGTGTGTTGTGTGTGGTGTGTGTTGTTGTGTGTGTGTGGTGTTTTGTGTGTCGCGTGTGTGTGTGTGTGTGTGTCGCGTGTGTGGTGTGTGTGTGTCGCGTGTGTGTTGTGTGTGTGTGGTCGCGTGTGTGTGTGTGGTGTGGTGTGGCGCGTGTGTGTGTGTGCGCGCGTGGGTGTGTTGTGTGTGTGTGGTTGTGTGTGGTGTGGGTGTTGTATTGTGTGTCGTGTGTGTGTTGTGTCGCGCGTGTGTGTGTGTGGTCGCGCGTGTGTGTGTGTGTCGCGTGTGTTTGGGTGCGTGTCGCGGTGTGTGTGTGCGGTGTGTGGTCGCGTTTGTTTGTGGGTGTGGGCGCGTTTGTGTGTGTTGTGTGTGTGTGTCGCGTGTGTGTGTGGGTGGGTGTCGTGTGTGTGGTCCGTGTTGTGGTCGGTGTGTGTGTCGTGTGTGTTTTGTGATGTGTGTTGTGTGTGTGTGTGTGTGTGTGTGTGTGTGTGTTGTGTGTGTGTGGTGTTGTCTTGTGTAGTGTGGTGTGGTGTGTGTGTGTGTGTGTGTGTGTGTGATGTGTGGGTGGTGTGTGTCGGTGTGTTTGTGTGTGCGTGTGTTGTTGTTTGTGTGGTGCGTGTGTGTGGGTGGTGTTGTGTGTGTGTGTGTGTTGTGTGTGTTGTGTGTGTTACT
>NW_026507743.1:5000-21200 GCF_026875155.1 Cherax quadricarinatus
CTGCAGCCTGAGGAAAGACCATAGAAAACCTAATGTAGCCAGGCGAGCTTAAGTGGTTACCCAGCTAGAACAAACTATCACAAATAAATTTTTATTTGTTGACACCACAGTGTTTTACAGTCGCTGTTTTCAATAATGTAATAATTCATTAGTTTTTCAAGGCGAAAGTCTGTAAAAACGATTTTTACAACTTATCTAGGTGATCAACGTGAAGAGTATCCTTCGGTAAGCTATAAATTGAGACAACTGTATGGCCAGGTGTGAAGTGATGGAAAGTAAGGTAAATTGGAAACAGGTACAACGTAAGTACAAATGAACGATACAGATACAGATGTTGGTGCTACTTTAGCGTGCGAGCCCTTCCAGCTCCGGCATGCTAACCTAACCTAACCATAACAGTAGACCGGGACTGCAAATACTGCAGTAGTAGACCGCACGTCAAGTAGCACCGATATGTGTAATGTCACCTAGGATAACCCCAAAAAGAAAAAGGGACTTATTTTTATTAGAGTTTTTGTAATGCGTGTTAGATAGGAAGTGAATGGAGACAATGGTATTTGGACCCTGACGAGCTGTTGAGTGTGAGCAGGGTAATATTTAGTGAAGGGATTCAGGGAAACCTGTTATTTTTATATTAACGGACTTGATCCTAGAAATGGGAAGGTACAATGCCTGCACTCTAAAGGAGGGGTTTGGTGATATTGGGCAGTTATGGAGAATAATTGTGTAATTTTTAATACGTATAACTTCTAAGAGCTGTTGTATTCAGGAAGCACCTCTGCAAAAATAAGTGATTATGTTAAAGGAGGAGTGAAAGGTGAATGAGATGTGAATTATTTTTCCTTTTTGGGGATTTTTCTTTCTCTTTGGGTCACCCTGCCTCGGTGGGGAGACGGCCGACTTGTTTATGTAATATATAAAAATAAATAAATTATATATATATATATAATAGTAATATATATATATAGTATATATATATATATGATAAAATAAAATATATAAAATACATATTTTTAAACATGTATGCCGGAAAAGAAAACCTTTCATCATCACTCAACTCCAATCCATTGTCATGCCAGAGAGGTTGCTTATACACAACAGTTAAAAATTGCAACATTAAACACCCCTCCCTCTGAATGTATATACTGTACTTCCAATCTCCAGGACTTTAGAGTCCGGCCTGCTGGACTATTATCCACTGGATAATACTTTTGGTAATCCTAACCTTCACCTAAATTCCAAACTTACGAATTCTCTACTTTATATTCACACCACTGCATTGCCCTCAGAACATGACATCTCCACTGCCTCCAGCTTCCCCTCGTTTGCAACAATTCATCACCCATGCTGACACCCACACAAGAGTGTTGGTGCAACTATACTCTCATACACTCCCCTCTTTGCTTCCACGGACTAAGTTCTTTGTTCTCCACAGACACCTAATGCACTACTCCACAGCCTTTTTCCCCTCATCAATTCTGTGATTCACCTTCTTCCTTCCATAGACCCATTCTGCTGACACGTTCCACTCCCTAACTATATCTAATGCATTCACCTCCTCCATACTCTCGTCCGTCCAATCTGATATCCCAATCTTTTCGTCACCTAATCTTTTTGTTTTATCCCATAACCTTACTCTTTCCTATATTCACTTTTAATTCCTTCTTTTAACATACCTTGCCAAATTCATATCCCACCAACCTCTGCAACTTCTCTTCAGAGTCTCGAAAAACACAGTTGTCATCAGCAAAGAGCAACTATGACAATTCCACGTTTGTGTTTGATTCTTTATCTTTTAACTCCCACACTATTTACCAAAACCTAGCATTCACTCACTCTTTCAACCCATCTATTAATATATTGCTAAACCACGGTGACATCACACATCCTTGTCTATAGGCCTACTTTTATCCTGGAAATAATCTCCCTCTCCTCCTTCATCCTCTAAACCTGAGCCTCACTATCCTCGTAAAAAAACTCTCCAATATGCTTTCAGTAACCTACTCCTATGCCAAATACCTTGCAACATCTGTCACATTTCCGTCCAAATCCACCCTAGTCATATGCGGTTTTCCCAAATCCAAAAATGCCACAAAAAAACCTTCTTTACCTATCAAAATTCTGTTCGCCTATATGTTACCACCTCCTACCTTTCCCTAAAGCCTTCCTTTGTTTTCACTCTGCTATCCTGTCTCTGTCTTACTCTTAATTCTTTCAATAATAACTCTACTCTACCATATACTTTTAACCAGTTAATACCACGACTTATTCCCTTATAATTTTTTTTAAATTCTCTTTTTATTCCCTTTTGCTTTTATACAAAGGAACTATGCATGCTCTCTGCCATCCCTAGGTACCCTTACCTCTTTTTCCATAAATTTTTTAAATAATGGCACAACCACTCCAAAATTATATCCCCCACCTGCTTTTCAACATTTTCTTTCTGCCTTTATCCCACAATCCCAGCTGCCTTACCCGCTTTCATTTTACCTACTCCTCACAACTTCCCACACTCCTACTGGCTCTTCCTCACTGCTACAAGATGTTATTCCCCCTGCCTTATACACGAAATCACAGCCTTTCCGTATCTTCATCACATTTAACAATTCCTCAAAATATTCCCTCCATCTTCCCGATACCTCTAACTTTTCCATTTAATACCCTCTCCTCTAATGTTTTAACTGTCAAATCCATTTCTTCCTAGGCTTTTTTCCTCTACTTATTTATCTCATTCCAAAACTGATCTTGAATATGATTGTGGAATCGGGCCTTTTTGTGGCTTGGTTTGTTGTGATTTCTATTGCTATAACAATCCAAATATTATGTTTTCGATGACTGGTTTTAGTTGTGGAACTTTAAGAATGCAGTAATATTCAGTGTAACAAGACATAGAAATCGTAATGACAACGATTGCAAACAAACCATACCCCCGGCCGGAATTGAACCCGCGGTCATTAGAGTCCTCAAAAACTCCAGCCCGTCGCGTTAGCCACTAGACCAGCTAGCCACAATAAGGATTCATCCATCTAGGTATATTTTCTACACCATAGGAAGGGTTAGCCCAGCACCTCTGTTACACACAAATGCGACGGGCTGGAGTTTTGAGGACTCAATGACCGCGGGTTCATCCCGCCGGAAAAAAAAAAATATGGTTTTTTCATTGTAACAATTTTAGAGAAATTAGAGAAGTACAAATGAGGGAATGGGTAAATGCATGTTGAAAGAGTTAACACAAAAAAAAAAAACAAGCAAAATATGCAAAATAAATCCATTTTTGGAATAAATATCACAGTAATGACACAATGTATTATCATTAAGAAGTGTTGAGAGTGAGTAAGAAAAATAGTGGATGTTTGTATTATGAAGCGCCCAGTTGACCGCGTTGGTCCGGGGTACAGGCTTCAAAACTGTAGCTGACTAATGCCAGAGTGGATTCACTCCACCTGCTGGGCGATGATTCCCACAAGCACAGCCGTAACATACCTCTTCCGTGGGATCCGAAAATTAATAGGGACATACATTTTAGTGAAAATGACTAGGTACAAAACTTTAGTAAATCCTGTCCTGTGTGAGAACACTGTTCACGTGTTCAGAATCCAAAATTTCAATTCGGGAAAATCTATAATATTTTTTCTTATTAACTCGCCCTCAATGTATTTTAGACGATCTTTTTAAACATATAAGAAGTAAAAAATAAGATAATAGGAAGGAAGTTACACAGTACAATGAACGACCATTGAGGGAGAGAATTAAGATCGCCTCCCACTCCCAATACTGTATTTGGCAATTTTTATATTTTTTACATTCGTTCTGGCGGCTTGAGGCAAGATCATAATAACCTCACTAGCTTAACGAGCTTAGCATACACAGCAGAACAAATTAAAAATTAAAAAAAAATATATATTGTCTAAAGTCACAATGTTTAGAAATCACTCATATACACAGAGGGCTGAGCCTTGCTACCATCAGCAGCTCCAATAAGACTGCCATCCCCACGAAGACCCTTTGAATGCGAGGGTAGATGGCAGACCAGAGGCCCTAGCCTTCTCCCTAACGAGCCCCGTTAGGGCGGGGAATGTGGCTAGCCCTTGGGGACACTTGTTCCAAAGATGAGGAGGTATCTGTACCTCCTCCCATGGAAGACTTAAAGTCCTCGTGACACTCCCCTGATAGTGGAGCCAAGGCCGGTCACCATCTACTTGGAAAAAGACGCCGGGCCCGGAGAATACCGCGAATAAAAAAAAAAAAAAAAAAAGAAATCACCCAGCAGACGCTCCCTGTTCCTGTCCCAACTACTGGACCACTACGATGCAATAACGAAGACTACCCCAAAAGCTTTGACAAATGTGACCATGGTGTAATAGCACACAAATGCCGTGATAAAGAAATAACAGGAAAATTGGTAGTATGGATCACAATTTCCTAACAAACAGAACACAAAGAAGTAGAGTAGTAGTCAACATAGGAAAGTCTTAAGCGGCTTGCGGTGATAGCTTCAGTTCCACAAGGCACAGTCTCTCTCCCATCTTGTTCCTCTTCCCTCATATCGGACATAGACAGGTATATAAGCCACAGCACCGTGTCCTTCCTTTGCAGATGACAACCGATTGGCATGAAGAGTGTCCTCTATTAAAACACTGAAAGACTCCAGGCTTTATCAACCAAACCTATTAAATGGGCTCAAGAAAAAAAAATTAAGTTTCAATATGATCAAATTTCAATTAATCCGAACCGAAAACGTGAGAAATTAAAACTACCTCGGAGTATAAAACAAATTCCAAACCACAAAATACAGCCAAAAATTTAATGTCAAAGACCTGGGAGTGATCATGTCAGAGATCTCATCTTCAAGGACCATAACATTGTATAATCGCATCTGCTAAAACAATGACTAGGAAAAATAATGAGAACCTTCAAACCAGGATGCAAGCCCATGTTTGACACTCTTTCAGGTCGCTTGTTCTGATCTAGCCTCGAATATTGCTGCACACTAAATCAGCACCTTTCAAGGCAGTGGAAATTGCTGACCTAGAAAATGATAGAAGAACCTTCACCAGCACACATAACCCGCGAAAAGCACTTCAATTACTGGGAATGCTTTGAAGTTTCCCCAAAATGTACTCCCTGGAAAAGATGCGGGGGAGAATACATGATTATATACATTTGAAAAGACCCAGCTTTTCTTCAAGCAGGCACTGGACAGCCACCTAAAGATAGTAACCTGACCAGCCTGGCTATGGGGTCATATGTTGGAACTTCGTGGGCTAGCAGTAACAGCCTGTTGATCAGCCGTGGTTTACACCAGGGTCTCGGGGCATTCACGTCGGAACTCTCTCCAGGTACACTCCCAGGTAATATATCATTCATTTGTTTTCCAAGGTGAAATGTAAAGGATATTACAGCATGAACCATCAAGCCAAGCAACAAAAAGTGACAATATTTCTCACATTTATCAAGAACAATAGTTTCCTTGATAATGTGAGAATGGAGAACAAAATCACACATTATAGGGCTAGTAATTTTATATTAATGGGAAATAAAGGAGAACACCAGGCCTGACCTGTCTGTCTTTATTATATACCCTGGTTGAACTGCTCAGGGTGCCCCAGCATGGGCATGAGATCAGGAGCTCGTGAAATCACATGCAATTGACTCACTAATGTTAGAGATGTGATCACCTACAAGCATTTATAACTGAACACAAATATAAACTACTGACAGCTCGGGTGGCGCTGGTGTATGGCGTTCCTGACATACAGCTAATACAACTCGAGATGACAGGTGTATGCTCTTTGCTGAACATTTTAAACTATACATAAGGATGTTATTGTAATGGATCATATTGTAGAGGTGTTATTGCAATGCATTACAAATTTACGATAAATCACAAACCATAGTAATTGATAGAATCAAGATTACATTGTGTTACTAAAAAAAATAACAGAGAAAGAGAAGATCAATCGATCTTGTATTCATGTGATCTATGAATTTGATGAAGTAACAATACAAAGAAGAGACTTTTTAACACAAGCAAGAATTGGTACACTCAAGTCTTACTGTTAAATCTCAGAGACTCGGAGAGATGTGAACACAGAAAAAGTTTTCTTGAATATAATAAGTTGAGACTGTAACATACAGTTGAAATACATTGTAAACTAATAATTATTCACTATACAGGCTATTAACATTAACCCCAACTCTGCTAGGGTGAGATACAATAGCATCATCGGGGGGATCAAACTCCTGTTGCAATGGCTAAAACTCATGCCATGTTGAGGAGATCTAAATTGTATTTACAAATGATACTTGGGGAATTTCACAACACTTGTCGTAATGGAGGGAATAATGACATCCAGTTGATAGTTTTAATGGTATAAGAGGGAAGAGGTACAGAGTCAGGAGATTGTCAGAGTCTTTCACATTATTCTGGGTAGGGAACATCATCATTGCATACTTACTTCCATATGATCTAACTGCGAATCTTTAAACTGACCAGTACTAATTTTCTCTAACATTATACTATTTCCATTGATATTCTCACTACTCGATAAATACCAGCAAACTTTGATCAAGCTAGGCATGCAGACGTTTTGGTTAAAGTTAGTCAGCATAACTCTCAACCTACTTTTGATTTTTGGTAGGACTTGCTCGAGTATTAGTGACTTGTAAATTCGCTGTTGATTTATGAAGTGTTTCTCGCCGATTCTTCTAAAAACACTTTGAGCTAAGATAGTACGAAGTTGCTGTGAAATCATTAGGGTTGTAATTTGGTTTTTGGATTAGAATAAAAAAAAATAACAACTCATAAGGCAAATCTTATCTACACATATAATGCGTGATGTTGGTAGTATCACCATATAGAAGAAGCATTTTAAGCATATTTTATGGCAACACTGAAAAAACGAGGTATAACTTCTCCCAGGTTGCACTAATGGACTGATAGTTGGCCCTCAATACATCGAGTACTTTCTTTATTAGGTTCATTTCGCTAACATATTACTGGTAGGATGGTGAGGAACAATTGTTTATTTAGAGATCTTGTACAATGAGCACAACGATTCAAGAAATCTCATTACAGAATTCGCTCCTTGTCTTCAGTAAGGCTGAGGTCAGTGGTCACCTGCGGTCATACCTGTCCTAAGCTCTTGGGAGTTTAAACGTGGGTGTTACCACCACCATGTCTTGCTGTAGTTTTTAGAAGTCTCCGGTTCCTGGTGTTTGAAGAAGGAAGGTTCCTACCTTTCTTCAGGGGGGAAAATAGAGACTGAAAGCTTCGCCTAGATGAGTTTGTGAGTGTGGAGAAGGATTTAGCTGGTAAGGAGGAATGTCACTAGCAGTGATAGTGCAGCCGCTTTTAAGGGCAAGTGTTCAACAGTTCAGGAGAAAGGAAGATAAGGAGTTAACAGATGTGAAGGAAGAAATCAATTCTCTGTTCTCCAGACGAGTGCACTTCATCGTTTAATTGAGGTGAAGGTACCACCTGATATCCCCAGCTAATCAAGTAAAGAATATTTTAATAGTAGGAGATTCTCAGGTAAGATATATGGATCGTACCTTTTTGTAACAGAGACAGAAAGGTCAGACAGAGGGTGTGCCTCCCTGGACTGAATGTTGGGTCATAGTCAGCAGGTTGAACAATTAATATGTCAGGTAATGGGAGAACAAACCCCATTACTGGTCATAGTGTTGGAGGTAAAAGACACTGTGAAGGGCAAGAACAGAAAGCGCTGGATAAGTACAAGTCAGCATAGAAGTAGTTAGGTCTAAGGGAGGGAGCCAGTCATATGTAGCAATCTGCCTAAAAGGAGTGGGCAATGATGTATGTCTAGGGCAATTGTAATATATTGCCTGCCTAGACAGGTACTGCAAGGAACTTGCAATCTCATTCATTGATAACCTGGTACCTATTCCTTTGGCAAACGAAATATGTAGCAAGGAAGGGGTTCATCTCTCTGGGGATGGAGTTGTTTGCTTTACCAGTTCGATTGAGAGGTAATTGAATGACTTGTCTAGGATTTTTAACTGATAGATTATATAAGGTATGGGTGTTTTGTGGAAACAATGAGGGCTGCCTGTATTATGAGTTAAAAACAACAGATAAACTACTGGGATACCTCAGGGATATGTTTTTAAAAGATAATAATCAAAATAAAGTTGCTAGTTAACGGCTAATCAAATTGACCAACAAACAAAGAGAGATTAGTAGAAGGCAACGAGTGACTATCTCCCTTAAGGTTTACTCTACAACTAAAAGGATCTAGAAATAACATTAGATGAGCTAAGATTACTTGCAAGTGTAGTAATATAGATTTATTGGTATAACAGAGACCTGTTCAACCTGAAAGATAGAGAAATGCCTTCTGAATGCAACAAAACAGGTTTATAAACTATTCCACACCGACAGGGTCACAGGAACGTGGTTGGAGTGGGCGAATGAATGTCAACAGAAAATTTAAATTGGTTTGTCTTAGACATGATATAAGATTAGAAACATCGAAACACAGAATCTGTTTGGCTACAATTTCCTCGAGGGTTGTGACAAAATTAATTTTGGTGTGATTTATAGTCCCCCAACCTGATAGGAGTGCCAGTAAAGCTGTTATGGACTAAACTTTTTGATTTCCCAAATAAGGCATCTAATATGAAAATGGTTGTGATAATGGGAGATTTTAACTTTAGCCAAATGGATTGGAAGCAATTAGACAGAATCTGAGTCTAGTACTTTCTTGATACAGTTCAGGATTGCTTTTAGAACAGGTTGGGACAGAACCAACTAGACTTAGAGAACAATCGCTTGGACTTGGTTCTTGCCAACAAAAAGTCCTATTAATAATCTTGAGTTAAAATGATGAACTGGGAAAGTGACACAAATCAACTTAGTTCTAATGGAATTGCCCAGATTAACAGCAATTAAAATCTCTGTCCCCCAGATTTCGCTTTGGCCGACTCATGGGACTGAAAATTACCTGGGTGGCTAAATTGGGGATGTCCTGACAATGGTTCAGGTAAGATGATTCTTGGTTGCCAATATGACGTTTATCAGAGCATGTTCTAGCTGCCCAGACAACTTATGTTCCGAGTTAGGAAATTATATCTAAAAATACCCAAGATGGATGAACAATAGATTAAAACACTCATTGGTCAAAAGAGAGGCATATATAGGCATATCAAAAGAGGGGATGGCAGTAAAAATCAATATATTCAATTAGAGAGAAAAAAGAAAGTGAATAAATAAAGGGTATGTAAATAGCGTGCTGAAAATTTCCAGCTAAGGCAGGACGATAAATTAGACACATGTGCAACCTTGGTATCTTTAATGAGTAAACGTTTCGCCACACAGTGGCTGTCATCAGTCCATGACAAAGGCGAAACTGAAGAACAGGAGGAGAATGAGGTAATCAGCGGCAGACCTCGAACCCTTTTGATTCGAAGTGTTCATCCCATCAATCTTGAGTAGAATACGGCAGAAAGCGGAGAAGCAGCTTATAAACCGTATGCAGGAGAGGTGTAGCAGTCATAGGAAGTGTCACATTTGTTCAATGTGGAAGTAGGTTTGCCCAAAAATTAGGCAAGCGAAGAATTCCTAAGTAATAAGATCCCAAAAGTTGCAGTGTCTGACAGGTTTTGTAGATGAATGGTTCACAGAACCGACATGTTATTATAAATGTAGACACATGTGCAACTCTTTGGGTTCTTTATTGAGGAAACCGTTTCTCGCCACAACAGTGGCTTCATCAGTCCCATACATAGGAGAAACTTTGAAGAACAGTAGGAGTGAATGAGGTATCAGTCCTCACCCTTGAGTCGATGTGGTTCAGTCCATCAAATCTTGAGTAAATACGGCAGATGAGGCGGAGAAAGCAGCTTATAAACCGTAATGGCATAGAGGTGTATCAGACATAGTAGTGTCACATTGTTCAATGTTGGAAGTAGGTTGTGCCCAAGAATTAGGCAAGCGAAGAATTCCTAAGTATTAAGAATCCCAAGAAGATGCAGTTCTGACTAGGTTTGTAGATGGAATGGTTTCCCAGAACCGACAAAAATGTTTGAAAATTAGACACATGTGCAACTCTTGGGTATGCTTATTGAGAAACGTTATCGCCACACAGTTGGCTTTCATCAGTCCATACATATGAGAACTTGAAGAACAGGAGGAGAAATGAGGTAAATCAGTCCCCTCAACCTTTGAGACCGATGTGTTCAGGGGTCCATCAATCTGAGTAGAATACGGCAGATGAGCGGAGAAGCAGTCCTATAAACCGTATGGCAGGAGAGTGTAGCAGTCAAAGTTTAGTGTCACAATTGTTCAATGTGTAAGTAGGTTGTGCCCAGAATAGCAAGCGAAGAAATTCCTAAGTATTAAATCCCAAGAATTTGCAGTGTCTGACAAGTTTGTAGATGAATGGTTTCACATGAACCGACATGTTCGATAAATTAGACACATGTTGCAACTCTTGGTATCTTAATTGAGGAAACGTATCGCCACACCGTGGCTTCATCAGTCCCATACAAAGGAGAAACTTGAATGGTTCTAGGTGAACCATTCATGCTACAAAAACCTGTCATACTCAGGCAACTTCTTGGATCTTAATACTTAGAATTCTTCGCTTGCCTAATTCTTGGGCACAAACCTACTTTCCAACATTGAACAAATGTGACACTACCTATGAATGCTAACCTCCTCCAGCATATCGGTTTTTATAAGCTCTTCCTCCGCTTCATCTGCCGTATTCTACACAAGATTGATGGACTGAACACATCGACACAAGTTGAGGGACCTGATTACCTCAGTCTCCTCCTGTTTCTGACAAGTTTTTCCTCTCTATGTATGGACTGATGAACCACTGTGTGGCGAAACGGTTTCCTCAATAAAGGATACCCAAAGAGTTGCACATGTGTCTAATTTATCAACATGTCGTTTCTGTGAACCTTTCATCTACAAACTGTCAGACACTGCCACTTCTATGGGAACTTAATACTTAGGGAATTCTTCTGCTTGCCTAATTCTTGGGCACAACCTACTTCCCACATTTCACAAATGTGACACTACCTAAGAACTGCTACACCTCTCTGCCAACGGTTTATAAGCTTCTTCTCCGCTCATCTGCCGTATTCTACCTCAAGATTGATGGACTGAACACATTCTACTCATGGTTGATGGACTGATACCCATTCTCCTCCTGTTCTTCAAGTTTCTCCTAGTATGGACTGATGAAAGCCACTGTGGTCGAAACGTTTTCCTCAAATAAAGATACCCATGAGTTGCGACATGAGACTATTTATCAACATGACGGTTCTGTGAACCATTCATCCTACAAACCTTCAGACACCTGCAACTTCTTGGGATCATAATACTTAGGAATTCTTTGCTATGCCTAATTCTTGGGCACAACCTACTCACATTGAACACATGTGACAACTACCTATTGACTGCTACACCTCTGCCTGCATACGGTTTTATAAGCTGCGTTCTCCGCTTCATCTGCCGTATTCTACTCAAAATTGATGGACTGGGAACACATCGGACTCAAGTTTTGGAGGGACTGATTACCTCATTCTCCTCCTGTTCTTCAATTTCACCTATGTAAGGACTGATGAAGCCACTGTGTGGCGAACGGTTTCCTCAATAAATAATACCCAAGAGTTTGCACATGTGTGTCTAATTTATCAACATGTCGTTCTGTGAACCAGTTCATCAACAAACCTGTCGAGACACTGCAACATTCTTGGGAACTTAATACTAGGAATTCTTCGCTTAGCCGTAAATCTTGGGGCACAACTAACTTCCACAATTGAACAAAGTGACTCTACCTATGACTGCTACACCTCTCCTGCCATAACGGTTTATAAGCCTGCATCTCCTCTCATCTGCGTATTCTACACAAGATTGATGGACTGAACACATCCGACTCAAAGTTGAGGACTGGATTACCTCATTCTCCTCCTTTCTCAAGTTTCTCCTATTGTATGGACTGATGAAGGTGAGCACTTTAGGAGTCTGTGGAGACAAAGAACTTGTCCTTTGAGCAAAGGAAAAGGGGGGACAAAAAAAATGATATGAGAGATAGTTTATACCAACGCTCTTATATGGGTGTGAAGCGTGGGTTGATGATTTTGCAGCGAGGAGAAGGCTGGAGGCAGTGAGATGTCATGTCTGAGGCAATGGTGTGGTGTGAATATAATTGCAGAGAATTCGTAGTTTTTGGAAGTAAGAGGAGGTGCCGGATACCAAAAACTGTTGTCCAGAGGTCAGAGGAAGGGTTTGTTGAGGTGGGTCGGACATGTAGAGAGAATGGAGCGAACAGAATGACTTCAAGGAGTGTACCAGTCTGTAGTTGAAGGAAGGCGGGGTTAGGGGTCGCCTAGGAAGTGTTGGAGGAGGGGGTAAAGGAGTTTTGTTGCGAGGCCTTGGACTTCCAGCAGGCTATGCTGAGCGTGGTTTTGATAGGATTGAATGGAGACAAATGTTTTTAATACTTGCGTCTGTTGGAGTGAGAGCAAAGTAACATTTATGAAGGGAATCAGGGAAACCGGCAGGCCGACTTGAGTCCTGGGAGATGGGAAGTACAGTGCCTGCACTCTGAAAGAGGGTGTTAATGTTTGCAGTTTAAGAAACTGTAGTGTAAAAGCCCCTCTGGCAGAACAGTGATGGAAGTGAATGAATGTTGAAGAGTTTTTCTTTTTCGTGCCACGCCTGCTTGTGGGAATCGGCCGGTGTGATAATAAAAAATAAGATATATATACCGTGCGCTCTATGTTAATTCCGTCATAAAGCATCCTGAGAATAGGCAGAATTCAGTTTGGATAAGGGGATGGAAGTAGGAAAAGTAAGATTTTTGACTCAATGGCCAGTCAGCATCAACGCCTTCTTAACTGGTCTGATATGAAACAAGGTGGTGATATTTACCTATTTTGTGGCATTTCTTTTGTTGTGATTTCTTATTAGCTGTATTGCCCTAAAATCCATACATAAAGTTCGATGACTGGTAGGTTGTGTAACTTTTAAAGAATTCAGTAATATTCAGTGGAAGCAAGTGTGTAAACACTGTGTGAATCGAGCTTTAAAATCAGTAAGATGAGTACAAGTGATGGAAGGGGTAAAATGCATGTGAAGAAGAGTAACACGTAAATGATGCAAACAAATGAAATTCATTTCTAGGAATATAAATAAACAGTATTGAGCACACTGTATTATTTATTATAACAATTATTATAGTGTTTCTATAGACAAGACTTACAGCAATAAAAGCTGAGAGTGATTAAATAAAGTTAGTGAAGTTTGGTTTTAATGTAACGCCCATTTGAGCCTCGGGGGTCCGGGGTGCAGCTCAAACCTGTAGCTCACTAACGCCAGAGTGGTTTGTTCCTCCACCTACTGGGCGATGAATCCCTCAAGCACATGCGTCTCCTTTGGATCTCGAAAATAAAGAGCACATAACTTTTATTGAAAATGAACTAGGTACCAAAAACTTGTCGAAAATCCTATTTATCCTTACTAACACGACCTTCATTGCATTTTTAGAAGAAATTTTAACACGGCAAAGGGAAATCTGAATGAATGCATATATCATAAATACTAAAAAAAAAAAAAAATAATAATGGGAAGTTTGGCCCAGCAAAGATGACAGACATTATGGCGGGGCATCAGATGCCACTTCCCATTCCACAATCTGTATTTGCTATTTTTTGTAATAGTTTACATTCCGTTCTGCAGGCCTAGGAAAGACAATAGTAACCTAATGTAGCCAGCGATCTTTATGTACACAGCTAAACAAACTAAAAATCACAAAAAAAAAATTTTGTTTGACAATCACAATTTTACAGTCACTGTTCATATTTAAGTTTCATTGTTTCAAGCGAAAGTCTTTATACTAGTTTTACAACTTATATAGGTGATCAACGTGAAGAGTAATCCTCGGTAAGCATATAAGATTGAGACCAGCTGTTGCCAAGGTGGAAGATGGAAAGAAAGGTAAATTAGAACAGGTACACGTAAGTACCAAAGAACATACCTGATAACAGACGTGGTACTAATTTAGCGTGCGGGTCTTCACAATCAAGCCTCCAACAGACGCTATACCTATCCTAACCATAACAGGCAGACCAAAGACTAAAATACTGCAGTCAGACCGCACGCAAAAGTAACACCAATATGTGTAAAGTCCCACCTACGATAAACCCCAAAAAGACAAAGGGATTATTTTATTAGAAGTTTTTTGTATTAACATTTTAGATAGAGTGAATGGTGGACAATGGTATTTGGACCTGAGAGCTGTTGGATGTGACACTGCAACTTCTTGGAATTTAATATTAGGAATTTTTTCGCTTGCCTAATTCTTGGGGCACAACCCCTACTTCCACATTGAACAAATGGACACACCTATGACTGCTACACCTCTCCTGCCATACGGTTTATAAGCTGCTTCTCCGCTCATCTGCCGTATTCTACTCAAGATTGATGGACTGAACACATCGACTCAAGGTTGAGGGACTGATTACCTCATTCTCCTCCTGTTCTTCAAGTTTCTCCTAGAAAGGACTGGATAAAAGCCACTGTGTGGCGAAACGTTTCCTCAATAAAGATCCCCAAAGAGTTTGCACATGTGTCTAATTTATCAACATGTCGGTTCTGTGAACCATTCATCTATAAGACAGGACTCGCAGCAATGGTTTCAAGTTGGAAAAATTCAGATTCAGGAAGGATATAGGAAAGCAAGGGTTTGGTAATAGAGTTGTGGATGAGTGGAAGTTATTGAGGCTAAAACGTTGCGTAGTTTTAAAAATAGGTTAGATAAATACATGAGTGGGTGTGGGTGGGTGTGAGTTGGACCTGACTAGCTTGTGCTACTAGGTCTGATGCCATGCTCCTTCCTTGAGTGGAAGTGACCTGACTAGATGGGTCATTGGGCTAATCCGGGGGAGGACATGGACCTGCTTCGCGTGGGTCAGTGGGCCTGATGCGGTGTTTCATTCTTTCTTATGTCTTATGGTCTGATGAGTGGGTGTGAGTGGGTGTGAAATGGACCTGACTAGCTACTTAGGTCGGACGGAGTGCTAGTCCCTTAAGTGACGTGTCTGACCTCACTAGTTCAGGGCATTGGCTTAAGCCGGTGGGGAGAATTGGAGCTGCCTCACATGGAACAGAGGACCTGTTGCAGTGTTCCTTATTTCTTATGATCTTATGTTCTTATGAGGGCAAATATTCTATTAGTGGGATGGATCTGTGAAGGACCTGCCTACTATGGGCCAACAGGCCTGCTGCAGTGTTTCCTCCTTTCTTATGTTCTTATGCTACTAGGGACTTAGGAGCGGTATGCCTGCAGATTAAAAGTTCTTCAAGTGCTTTAGCTAGTGTGTTGGCAGTCTTATCTGCAACAGGAACTAACTCACAATATCCGGTGAAATAATCTACCAGAACACACAGTTGTTTGTTGCCCTGAGGGAAACATTGGAAATTAGTTAACAGATCCAGCGCAACTCGTTCCCATGGTTCGCTAGTAGTTGGATACACCTGGATTGGATTAGGACAATTAGCATTGCCTTTATGCTGCAAGCAGACATTACATTTCTTGAAGGTACGAGTCCTGCTGTGGACGTAGAGACGTAATAATTTTGCATGTTTGTGAATTGTTAATTATATATAATATATATAAATATTATATATATAATATATATATAATAATATATATATATATATATAATATATATATATATATATATATATAATATATATATATATATATATATATATGTCGTGCTGAATATGTAAAACTGGTCAGTTAGCAAGAACTCATTTAAAATTAAGTCCTTTCTGAATTTTCCTCTTGTACGTTTTAAAGATGTACTTTTTTCATTAATGTTCATGTAAAAATTTTTAATTTTGCACCAAAAGAATCTTAAAAACTTAAACCCAACCCCTTTTTTATAAAAAGAACAATTTATTTTAGCCTAAAACCCCAAATAAATATATTTTAAATACGTTTAACAATATTTAATACTAAACAAACACAATCAAATGTATTTTCTTCGTTAGGTTCAGAATGATTTGGGGAAATTATTGCATACACCAAATTTTCACTTGTCTATATGGCAAGATGAGCGTTGCTATTTAAGCCAAATCGCAAGTTCCCGTGGAAACTCAGACATTTACAAAGTAAAACGTCGTTCCATCTGCTCGCTGGGGGGTTTCACGGGTAAGGG
>NW_026507744.1:0-23369 GCF_026875155.1 Cherax quadricarinatus
GGGGCCTTCCAGCCAGTCTGACGGAACGACCCTTCCACTAACCTGAGCGGAGACGAGGCCTTCCACCCATCGAGCTGGAGACGAGGCCTTCCAGCCAGTCAAAGCTGGAGCGAGGCCTTCCACTAGCCTGACTGGAGACGAGGCCTTCCAGCCAGTCCTGAGCTGGGAAAACGAGGCCTTTCCAGCCAGTCCTGAGCTGGAAGACGAGGCCTTCCAGCTAACCTGAGCTGGGAGACGAGGCCTTCCAGCCAGTCTGAGCTGGAGACGAGGCCCCTTCCAGCCAGTTCTGAGCTGGAGACGAGGCCTTCCAGCTAGCCTGAGCTGGAGCCCGAGGCCTTCCCAGCCAGTCTGACTGGAGACGAGGCCTTCCAGCCAGTCTGAGCGGGAGACGAGGCCTTCCAGCTAACCTAGCTGGAGACGAGGCCTTCCAGCCAGTTTTGAGCTGGAGACGAGGCCTTCCAGCCAGTCGAGCTGTGAGACGAGGCCTTCCAGCTAGCCTGAGCTGGTAGGATATGCCTATCCAGCCAGACCAGAGCTGGAGACGAGGCCTTCCACCAGTCCTGAGCTGGAGACGAGGCCTTCCAGCCAGTCCTGAGCAGGAGACGAGCCTTCCACCAGTCTGAGCTGGAGACGAGGTCCTTCCCAGCAAGACCTGAGCTGGATGACGAGGTCCTTCCAGCCCTTCCTGAGCTTGGAGACGAGTGCCTTCCAGCCAGTCTGAGCTGGGAGACTAGGCCTTCCACTAGCCTTAGTCTGGAGACGAGGCCTTTCCACATCCAGTCTAGCAGAGACGAGGCCATCCAGCCAGTCCTGAGCAGGAGACGAGGCCTTCCAGCCAGTCTGAGCTGGATGACGAGGCCTTCCAGCCAGTCTTAGCAGGAGACGAGGCCTTCCAGCAGACTAAGCTGGAGACGAGCCCTTCCAGCATCTGATGCTGGAGAACGAGCCTTCAGCCAGTCAGAGCTGGAGACGAGGCCTTCCAGCCAGTCTGAGCTGGAGACGAGGCCCTTCACAGGAAGAACTAAAAGCCTAAGGAAATTGAAAAAAAAATACTCTTCTCTTATGCCAAATCAAAGGAAAAAAACAACATCCAATATTGGCTCCGCTAAGCGGGAAGGACATACACAGAACAGCCAAGAAAATGAGAGATACTAACGTCCCATATGACTCAGTGTTCAGCGATCCACAGCCCACTCCAAAGGGTCGACAATTCTAAAGAATACTTTATGAACGAAACCCAAAATTTGGTCCATCCCAAAACTCGCGGATATTATTGTAACTCCACAAGATTTTGACGAGGCAAATAATGACATCCCATGCACACTGTCCCCAGGCCCAGACTAGTGGAACTCCGTGTTCCTCAAGAAATGCAAGAATTCCCTATTGCATAGCCTTCTGCATTTAGGAGAGTGAAGCATGGACACTGGATCATCCCACACTCACTAAAAACAACAGACATAGCCCCCACTCCACAAAGGTGGGCAGTAAAGGCAATTGCAAAGAACCTCTACAGACCAATAGCACTAACATCCCATATCATAAAAATCTTTGAAGGGTTCTAAGAAGCAATATCGCCAACACCTAGATACCCAACAGTTACACACCCCAGGGCAACATTGGTTAGAGCAGGCTCGCGTCGCTGGTCTGTCCCCGCTACTGGACCACTATGACAAGGTTCGATGCTGTAGAGGATAAATAAAATACAGAAGTAGTATAAACACAGACTTTGCAAAAGCTATCGACAAGTGTGACCATGGTGTAACAGCACACAAAATTGCGTGATAAGGAATAATGGAAACGTTTGGTTAGATGGATCACAACTTCTGACAAATAGAACACCAAATAGTAATAGTAACAGAGTAAAAGTCTGTAGTGCATCCATGGTAAAAAGCACTGTTCCACAAGGCCACAGAACTCCCCATTCAAATCCCTCATCCTCATTCTTGACAAAGACCGATATGTTAATCCATAGGCTCCGTGTCATCCTTTGTGGATACACCCGATCACCATGGCAGTGGTGAAATATGAAGTTCAACAAGGAGAAATTTCAACTACTCCAGATATGGCAAACTTGAATTAAAAATGTGTTTACCTGGAGTTATACCTGGGAGAGAGTTCCGGGGTGCTGTTCGCACCTCTCCTGGTTTGGGGGACTGATCTGCCTCGTCTTCTGTACATAGTTTCTACTGTCTTCAAGTATGTCCTAAATTTGTATTGATACAAGGCCAACTGAAGCGAAACGTCTACAATAATGATACCCAGATGTTTTCACAAGTGTCTTAACTCTCAACTATGACGAAGAACCTACTTCGACTAGTGGCTGGTACCCGACAATGACCCCGCCCTCCGACCTGCTTCATCTCACCTCACACCAGAAATATAAGCCATCGTCTACGGCCCTATGCTGTACAATCACAAGAATTGATGGACTGAACACATCGACTCCAGTTTAGGGACAGATTACCTCAATCTACTCCTCTCCTTCCGCCTTCCTCTTTGTATTGTGGACTGATGAAGGCCACGTGTGGCGAAACGTTTCCTAATAAATATCCCATATGCTGCATAAGTGTCTCATCTTCAAGCACTTTTTACTGCGGCCGCAAGCAAGCTGACCAGTTGGCCTAAACTATCCAAGAATTTTACTCCTTACCCAAGTTTTACACAGTATAACCCAACCAACACACAAATGTTTGACCTATCGAATAAGTTTGGTAAGATCTCACAGCTCATATTAAATAATGTAATAGTACTTGATTAATGGACGTTTAGAATTCGCTTAATAAATGAAATAAAACGTGAAAAGTAAAGGACACAAGTGCAACTAAAGTGACATTTATTGTGGCACGTATTCCGCTCTCCAGGAGCTTTATCAAGTCCATTACAAACAATACATGGATACAGAGGGTTATATAATAAGCCCACAGAGGTGAGGTGCAATACTAGGTAGAAGTAGTAGTATTAGTAGTAGTAGTAGTAGTATAGTAGTAGTAGTAGTACTAGTAGTATTAGTACTATATTAGTAGACTAGTAAGTCGTAAGTAGTAGAACTAGTATTAAGTAAGTAGTAGTAGTATGTAAGTTTAATAGTAACAGTTGAAGATTGAGACACTTATGCAACATATGGAACTTTCTTTAGAAACGTATCGCCACACAGTGGCTCATTAGTCCAATATAAACAAAGGCATGAAGTTGTAAGGAGAGGAGGAGTTTGAGGTTATCAGTCCCTCACTGAGTTGATGCGTTTCAGTCCCCATCAATCTAAGGTAGAATGTACACATAGGGCCGTAGACGAGGTGAGGTATACGTAGACGAATTGAGGTTAGGTGAGCAGGAGGAGGCGGGGTCGTATGGACCACCACTAGTTTTAAGTTTGGTCTTTTTCCAAGGTGGACCAAGTGTTGAAGAATTCTTGTATCATCAAACCCCCCCTCCCCCCCCCCCCCCCTATCAATCAATCAAGTTTATTCTCTAAAAGGTTACAATGCGGGGTGTTACAGGTTTTGGAAATTGTGGGTTTACATGTAAAAAAAAACAAAATTACAGAAGGGGTCACTAGACTCCTAGCATGGTCTAGGCCATTTTCGGGCAGACTTAGATTAATTCTTAACATTAATCCTTACAGATATTGGTATTTAAGGCTAAGTGACTACATCATAATTTGTGAGATTTACAATTTGAAGCATTTGATTTGGCACAATACAAAGTGTCTATATTGGAGAATCATAGCAAACATATGAATAGTTTAGGAATTTTTATTTTAAGATTAAGAATAGTATTTACTGTGTTTTATAGTTCAGTGGGTGCGTTGATGTAATTGAGAACCACCAGGTGGTTATCATGAAGTTATCTACTTTCGGGGTGGATCAGGGAATAAGATGTATTCTAACTGCATTTATGAAAGTGATGAATGGTTCCTGCAGTTCTAGATTCTCAGGAGGGTTCTCCCAGATATTAGGCCTAAGAAATCGCCATTGAAATATATAGTAAAGGTTAAGACGAACAAGGGGAATGACCGTAGAGATTTTAGTGTCGTGTGTTATGCCTGAGGATCCTGTCGACAACAATCAAGAATCCCAAGATTTATCCAACCTCTGGACGAAGACCAACTTCTGACAAGAGTCTGGTACCACAATGACCCCGCCTCCTCCTGCCTTCGCCTCCCCTTACTACATTTATTAAGCCACATCAACGGCCCTATGTTGATACCTACTACAAGATTGAATGAACAGAACTCATCACTCCAGGCTGAGGGACTGATACCTCAACTCCTCCTCTCCTTACACCTTCCTTTCTTTGTAAATGGAGCTGATAAAACCACTGTATAAGCGAAACGTTTCTTTAATAAAGATACCCATACACAGCATAAGATATCTCAATCTCAACTATCGGTTTCAAACCATTTATCACATGGGCAGAATAATCAACTAAATACATCATATGTACTTACCAGAGAAGCAATGAATGGACCATAATACCACCAAGACGGGAACACATGGAACAAGCACCAACTACCAACAGTGCGGTTACTCAGTGGAAGATCACGGTAGAGTAGACAAGGCGATGGCAAAACGGCTGCAGCGGACCCAAACTTAACCCAACATGCTCAAACAAACATACCAGCCAGACATAACTATAATAATGGGATAGAAATTAAAAATACATTAACACACTAATAGTAGGGATAAGTACGACTCTGTGATTCAATAACATAAAAAATCACGGAATGGATTATGGTTTAAACCCTGTCCGTTGAATCCTAAACTTAACATTACCCACTGGCGGAATTAGAACCCGCTATCAAGAGTCTCAAAACTCCAGACCGCCGCGTTAAGCCACTGGACCAGCTACCACAATCCTAAAACTTGTTTTTTTCATGAGTTTAAGACTCATCTTCCATAACGTTTCAAACCCCCACGTTCCGTGGTAGTTAAGCACTCATGAACTTACAATTTCGTAAATTGATCAAAAATAAATCATCGAAATTCGCCTTGAGTCTCTAAAAGACAAAACAGAGTCATAAATACTGTGTTATCCCAGAGCCACATAAAACTAATTTAATCATTTATAATGATAAGTCACAGGTGTCCTGGTGGTTAACGCACTCGCTCACACGGTGAAGGCCTGGGTTCGATTTCCCGCCATAGTAAGAACATTGGACGTGTTCCTTCCACCTGTTGTCTATGTGTCCCCAATCATTAAAATGGGTAACCAGGGTGTAAGTCGACTGGTGTGGGTCGCATTCCTGGGACACTGACCTAAGGAGGCCTGGTCACAGACCGTTAGACCCCCCGGGAACTCTCTCCAGTTAAAACTCCAAAGATCAAGCTTAAGATGAGCTATTGCCTAAATAAATTATGACAAAGGTTATAAAACCAGGGCAGTTCTACAGTGAACGAAAACCCACCTGCTGTAGAGACAGGAACCGACACCAGCCACATACACAAGAACAGTTGACAGTGGCCATGCCAGGAGCTGTGAATCAATCTCTGCAACCACATATGGTTTTCAGTGTAGCAAAGTTTACATGAAACAGCAATAATAACAGTGCTACGTGTAGACTAGACTGACACCATCCACATAAGATAAGATAAGATAAGATTTTCGTTCGATTATTACCCCGAGGGTTGCCACCCAGGATAACCCAAGAAAGTTCAGTTGCGTCATCGAGGACTGACTAACTTTTCCATTAGGGGGTCCTTAATCATGTCCCCCGAGGATGCGACCCACACCCGTCGACTAACACTCAGTGTACCTAATTCTGCTAAGGTGAACAGGACAACATGTGTAAGGAAACTTGTCAAAAGTTTCCACCCGCCGGGATCGAACCCGGGCCTCCGTTGTGTGAATTCGGGAGCATTAGCCACCAGACCAATGCAGTGCAACAATGGTATTACCTGACACCAGCACACAGAGAACAGTTTACAAGATCATTATCCACACCAAACACCAAGCACAACCTAAAGTACCCTATGCAACATATGGGAATCTTATTGAGGAAACGTCTGCCACACAGAGGCCTCATCCGTCCAATACAAATAGAGAAGGTGTAAGGAGAGAGGAGTTAGAGTAATCAGTCCCTCAGCCAGGAGTCGATGTGTTCAGTACACCTCCAATCTTGTAGAAAGAACAGCAGAGGGTCGTTAGACGTGGTTTAATGTACTGAGTCAGTGAGGGTGAAGCAGGAGGAGGCGGGGCATAGTACATAAACCACGTCTACACCCCTATGCTGTACATTCCTACAAGATTGATGGACTGAACCATCGGACTCCAGCTGAGGGACAGGAAGTACACCGGTCAGCATGTCCTAATATACAATACAGTTAGACATAGAAATACAAATAGCCAGATCTTCACTTAAGGAAGTTTAGTATACAATATTCAGGGGTTACTATATACTATAGTATATACACCATTCAAATCCACATTATGAAGCGCTGTGTAGTCTGCAGACAATCAAACAAATGAGCTCCACATGGATAAATTGTCATTTTTTGTGGGAAATTGGTGTCACGTCACTGTGCATATATCCAAGAACAATCAACAAGCAGTATAAAATCAGGGAAGTGTTTTTTGGGTATGCCAAATGAGATCAATCTGTGGACTAAAAATCACACTGGTATTAAAAGAGGATAACATCAAAGCAGCCTACAAAGAGGACCCTGGCATGCATTCAATAAACATATGGGAAACAAAAAAGACTGGGCTAATGGATACAGTGCCCTAGTTAACTGTGCCATGTATTCAGAAACTGTAAGGCTGGAGGTGCTGCCCGCTAGTCCAGAAAAAGTGTGGGCTCATAATGCTGTCCCTGGAGGCAGTAAATGGTAAGCTGGAGTGGCTTCCCAGTAGTCAGCAAATTGGGGCTGATAATGCTGTCGCTGGAAGGTTAGTAAGTGTGAACTGGAGTGCTGTCCCTGGGAGACCGTAATGGTGAAGGATGGAGTGCTGTCCCTGGGAGACAGTAATTGTGAGGACGAGTGCTGTCCTGGGAACAGTAAAGGCGAGGAATGAGGGCTGTCCGGGGAGACAGTAATGGTGAGGATGGAGGTTCTGTCCAGGGAGACAGTTAATTGTGAGGATCGGGGGGAGTGTTGGGTACCTAGTGGAGACAGTAATGCGAGGCTGTAGGAGCAGTCCGGGGAGACAGGTAATGGAAGAGTATGGAGTGCTGTCCTGGGAGACAGTAATGGCGAAGGAAGGAGGTGCAGTTATCTGGTAGACAGTAAATGTTAGTGCATTGAGGAGCAGTCCTGGAACAGAAATGGTGAAGCTGGAGGAGCTGTCCTGGGAGACCGAACAAGGTGAGGATGAGAGAATGCTGTCCAGGTAGTCATAAATGTACGCATTAGGAAAGCATATAAATGACTCGAGGGAGACAGGAGCTGTAGTGGGGAAACAAGAGTAGTCAATGACAAGATAAACCAATGATACAAACTAAAATAACCAAAGGAGATTAGCAAACAGGGGCTCCATTAGGCAATATGAGGATATATTACCAGAAACAAACTGGTGATAGCTCCATTGTAAGTACTAGTGATGATAGAAATGAGACAGGTACCATGCACCAACATGGGGAAATCCCGTCACAGACAACCCAAGGCACATGTAAACCACTCTATAAGCCTGTGCACATACTATGCATTTGTATCAGTAGCATGGACATCTGGAAAAACATATGGGACTGGCAACTATGACCACCCCGTAAAAATGCCGTTTCCCAATAGACAAAAGGAAAATGCAAACACCCTTCCTTTAAGCAATTTACAACCCTGAACTGTGTCCCTCTTCCATAGAGGAAATACTGCAATAATTAAAATGCCAGTCACCCATCCTAAAGGGACAAAAATGATACAAAACATCCAGGCCATGGAAAAACCGGGTAGCCACAGCCACTCAAGAGGGAGAGGTTTATTAGTGCCAGGAAGGTACAAAAAAAAATGCAGGAAATGCAGAAATCCTATGGGGAATCTCAGTCATTTCTGGAGTGGAACCACAGTCGATGCCTCCACTTCAACCAACAGATACAGACACTAGTGCCGGAAAAAAAAGTCCTCCCAGAAACCACCAATACCACAAGTCCGAGACATCTTCTTTGCAAATATACAGGGTCTAAATGCCAGCACCGAACAACCAAATACCTTTTCATCCGTGGACTGCTTGCAGAGGCAAAGGCAAAGTTCGCGGCTTTCCACAGAGACCCAAATAAAGGATCACTGGACAACTAAATATGGATCCCAGGTTACAACCTATATCCGATGTGACCGAGTTAACAGGCAAAAAGGGGGTGTGGGGCTGCCATAAATCGCAACAGAACAGCTTAATGCCTCACTGATTAGTGTGGAAGTTTTAGCAGTAAAGATCGAGAACCAAACCAATCATTGTGGTAGTCTACAAAGCCTCCGTATCCAACATCCCATCAATTCCAGAACAGCCTGTTAAAATTGACCACTGTCAGGAAAATCTACCACTCCTGCCCCCAACAACATGATCCTGGGGGATTTCAACTTGAGGCACCTAAAATGAGGAATAAGGATCAAATAATGTTGTTGTGTCAGTGATAACACCAAGAGCAGCTCTGACGAGAGACTCACCACACAACACACGATCATTTAAAAATCTCTGCACAAATTCTACTTAAACATCAAATAAAAGAGCCTACTAGACTGGAGAATCACACTAGACCCTCAACATCACTAACAATTTATGAAGTGATTACGAAATGACACCAAATCAAAAACAATATACTCAGATCCACAACAAAATCGAGGCATACATGTATGCCGGAGCCCCAGCCCGACAAAAATGAGATTATCACGAGGGAGCATACACCAAATTCAACTTCAAATAACAAGAACATAAAGTGGAACCAGTAAACCAAGTCCAAACCGATATCCGCTGGGAAGAAAGCCAAAGCAACACAGACACCCAACTTATGCCTAGAACAGAATAACTTGGAGGCACTCGATGTATGCACAACCTTATTCCTTTAAGAAAAAAGGAGGAGTAAATGTATATAGACAGAGACAGTGCTCCCTTTACAGGCGACAGAAAAGAATAACAGAGCGGCTAAAGAGGCCAATACATGTATATCTGAAATGCATAGGGAGACCACTGGTCAAGAAATAGCAAACAGCTAACCTTAAGCCTAAATGAATCTTAAAGGAGTCATGAACGCGGGAAAAACTAATGACCAAAAATGAAACGAGAGAAGCCCAAAGTATTTCTTTTCTTATGTGCCAAATCAAAGTCGAGAACAACATCCAGTATTGGGCCCACTATTAAACAAGATGGTCCCGCTACACACTGACCAGCACGGATAATGAGTGAGCTTACTAAGACCCAAAATGACTCCAGTTTTTAGCAAGCCGCTAGTCAGACGAGAGTCGACGATCAAAATTAAATTATTAAAGATAGAGCAACAGAATTATGGCTAACACAAGCTATCTGATATTAACCAAACACCAAATGACTTCGAACAGGCGTATAAATCCATGCCCAAACACTCCATCCCCAGGGCCAGACTCAATGGAACTCCGTGTTCCAACAAGACTGCAAGAGCCCCCTATATCACGTAGCCTTTCCATCCATAGGAGAGGGAACCTGTACACCGGGATCGTCCCCACAGCTACTAAAAACCACAACATAGCCCCACACCCCAAAGGGGCAGTAAAGCAATAGCAAAGACTACAGACCGATAGCCCTAACAACCCATATCATAAATATTTTTGAAAAGGGACCTCAGAAGCAAAATCCCCCCCATCCTAGATACCCATCATTACACAACCAGGCAACATGGGATTTAGAGCGTCGCACCTGTCGTCTCAGCTACTGGATCAACCTCGACAATTGTCCTAATGCCCTAAAGACTATACAGACTATATGCCCAAAACGACGTTTGGAAAATCCATCTACAATGTGTGACAGGCGTAATAGCGCACAAAAATGCGTGATAAAGATAACAGTAAAAGTTGGTAGATGGATCATAATTTTTTTTCCTCACAAAACATAAACACAAAGAGTATGTAAGTAAACAGAGTAAAGTCTGACGTGGCTACGGAGAAAACTCTGTTCCACAAGTGCACAGTACTCACATCCCACTTGGTTTCTCATCCTCATAACCGACAAGACAAGGATGATCAGCCACATGCACCGTGTGTTCCTTTGCAGATGACACCCGAACATCAGACAGTGTCCTACCATTGCAACACTGCACGTCACCAGGCGGATATCAACCAATCTTTCAGTGGGCTGCAAGAAACCAATATGAAGTTCAAGGTATGTGGATATTTCAATTACACCCGATATGGTAAACATGAGGAAATTAAAACATCATCATGTAACAAAAAAAAAACAAACTCCTTCCACAAAATAAGAGCGAAACACCAACGTCAAAGACCTGGGAGTGATCATGTCGGAGGATCACACCTCCAAGGACCATAAACATTGTATCATCGCATCTGCTAGAAAAATGAACAGGATAATAATGAGAACCTTCAAAACTAGGGAGGCCAACCCATGATGGACACCTCTTCAGGTCACTTGTTCTATCTAGGCTGTAATATTGCTGCACCACTAAAGCACCTTTCAAGCAGTGAAATTGCGACCTAGAAAATGTTACAGAGAACCTTCACGGCGCACATACGGAGAGAAAACACCTCAAATACTGTGAGTGCTGGAAGTTCCTAAACCTGTAATTCCCTGGAATGCAGGCGGTAGAAATACATGAATTATAAAACCACCTGGAAAATCCAAGAGGGACTAGTACGAACTTGCCACGACAATCACTCACAACGAAAGCAAAAGACTCGGCAGATGATGCAACATCCTCCCAATGAAAAGCAAGGGTGACACTAGCAGATAAGAACAATACAATAAGTCAGGGTCCCAGACTGTTCAACTGCCTCCCAGCATGCATAAGTGGGGATTGAAAATAGACCCCTGTTGTCTTCAAGCTTGCCAGGACAAGCAACCTAAAGTCGGTAACAGACCAAGCCGGCCTGTGCTCAGACGTTTGGATTGCATGCAAACCTGGATGATCAGGCTCTGAACCGACCAGGAGGCCTGGTCACAAACCGGGCCATAGGGGCATTGACCCCCAGAACTACTCCATGTAAACTCCAGCATATACAAACTCCTCCTCTCCTTACACCCATCTTATTTAATAGAATGATGAGCACTGTGTGGCGAAACGTTTACTTCAATAAAGAAATTCCCATGTGTTTTTGCATACTAGTTCCCTCAATCATCACACTTGTCGGTTATGAACCATTTATCAATATAAAGAAATCTAACCCTGACAGCATAACGATACATCAGAGGCAGTATAACAGTTATCTTTAACACCAGTAATGTTAACTCCAGAGCAATTCACCTGTGGATCATGCCTTACACCAGCAGCATAACATTAGTAATAGTTAACCAATTCCCTGGCATTCATGTCATATCATCTTCCATATCCGAGGTCACATTTGTCAAAGAATGTTACAACATTGTAAGGAAAATACAACAACATTCATTGACAATTGGAACCTCGTCTATGGCAGAAATGACATGTATGCCAGGGATGAGGGTTTTTCACTTATCTAGGTCTGTGGGATTGGGTCACGCCAGTTCAGAGGAGGGAGTGTTATAGCATTAAACTAAGATAGTATGGTATGGTTATTGGGGGGCAGATACAATGCGAACAGTGTAGTAAAATTGTCAGTTTTTAGGGGAATCAGTAATAGGCAGAATGAAGTGGATATTTGGAAAATCAGTGGCACTAGTTACAAGGACAGTAACAGGTATAGTGGAAAAAACAGACATGAACAGGAAGAGAAACAGGATGGACGAGTTGAGATTAGATGCTAGTGCAGTTAACATTGGATTGTAATACTGCATAACTGAAGACGCGGTTTAAATTCAAATAATCGGACATGCCTGCCTGCCAGCCCATTCAGGTTTTAAAATGTTCCAAGTAGATATAAGTATCGGAATGGGGTGGGGTGCATTGTATTGTCCGAGATCGCATGAACTGTTGCATAAAAATAGTAAAAAGGCTGAATAACACATACGGAGTCTGTCTGTATAGAATTTTCAGACGGCAAGAAAGACTACATTGGGAAGGAAATTGTTAGGGCCACAAGCACAATAACTAGTAATTCTAGGAACTTTAACTTTACGTCAGATTGATTGGAATTTCCTTGACTGGGAATTTTAGATGTTAACGACATCTTAAAAATAGTTCAGGAATGTATTTTAAAGCAGTTTGTACAGAACCAACAAGGGGAAATAACCATATTGACTTGATTCTGCAAACAAAGAACCCTATGTATTATAATATAGAAACTACGGAGGAACTATGGCACAAGCAACCACAAATCAATACATTAACAAGAAAGAAGATATGATAATATGGATATACATCAGTAATGGTCCCAGAATATCCGCTTAGCAGATTACGATGGGCTTAGAGACCACTATCATCTGATAACTGTGGTACCAAAGAGAGCAATCAGTATGACAGCTTCCTAAAACACATCTGCCCAAGAATGTTTATATCCATTTTAAGAAATATGATCGAACAGAAATGACCCAAATGGTGAATAATAACTCAAAAATCTTTTACGGCAGAAAAAGTAATTCATTGTCAAAGCAAGGTGAGGGTTACTTGTGAACATGAATCAACATTACAGGGACAAGAAAATCTGTTTGCCTGGCCATTGGCACTAGGGCTCGTGTCAGGCACTTAAGCCTGTCAACCAGCTGTGCTGCAGGAGGCCAGCAACCCCAAATCCAACATAGCCTAGGTTGATCCTGGCAATTGGTGAAGATACATGTCCATTTCATCTTGAAGCATCCTATACATAACCTGGATTTTACCTGGAGAGAGTTCCGGGGGTCAACGCCCCGCGGCCCGTCTGTCGAACCAGGCCTCCTGGTGGATCAGATCCTGAATCAACCAGCTGTAACTGCGCTCTCGCAAACCAACGTACGAGCCACAGCCCGGAGTCAGGAACCGACTTTAGGTGCTTGTCCATGCCACTTTGAAGACGCCAGGGTTCATGATTGTAATCCCCCTTATGTATCTGGAGGCAGATGAACAGTCTCGGCCCCTGACACTTATTGTATGTCTCTTAACGTGCTAGAGACACCCTATCTTTTTTCATTGGGGGATGTAGCAATCTTCAGCCAAGTCATTTGCATTTCGTTGTGAGTGATTTTTCGTGTGCAAGTTTGTACTAGTTCCCTCTAGGATTTTATCCAGGTGTATAAAAGACATGTCATCTCTCCCTCCTGCGTTTCCCAGGGAATACAGGTTTAGGAACCCCAAGCTCTCCCAGTAAACTGAGGTGTTATACTCCGTTAGCGTGCCGTGAAGGGTTTCCATCTGTACATTTTCAAGGTCAGCAATTTCACCATGCCTTGAAAGTGCTGATAGTGTGCAGCAATAATCCCAGCCCTAGATAGAACAATCGAGACCTGAAAAGATGACATCATGGGCTGGCACCCTAGTTTTGAAGGTTCTCATTATCCATCCTGTCATTTTCCTACCAGATGTGATTGAAACAATGTTATGGTCCATGAAGGAGAGATCCTCCGACATGAGTCACTCCCAGACTATGCAGTTGGTGTTTCGCTCTATTTTGTAGCAGAATTTGCTTAGTACTCTGATGAAGATCAAATTTCCTCGTGTTACCATATCTGAGTAATTGAAATTTCTCATCTTTGAAACTTCATATTGTTTTCCTGCAGCCCATTGGAAAGCTAATAGTTGATGTCCGCCTTGAGCCTTGCGAAGCGTCTGCAATGTAAGACACTGTCATGCAGATTCGGGTGCATCTAGCAAAGTAGAAGACACAGTGATGTGGGCTGACATCCTTTTGTCTATGTCAGATATGAGGATGAGGAACAAGTAAGGGAGCGAGTACTGAGCCATTTGGAACAGAAGCTTTTTCCCGTAGCTGGCCTCGGACATTAACTCTGTTGACTATACTCTTAGTGTTCTATTTGTGAGGAAATTATAGATCCATCAACCAACTTTTCCTGTTATTCCTTTATCACGCATTTTGTGCGCTATTAAGCCATGGTCACACTTGTCAAAGGCTTTGCAAAGATCTGATATATTACATCATGCATTCTTTTTAGTCTCTAATGCATCTAGGACCTTGACGTATTGAGCCAATAGAATGATAGAGACAGGAGCGACCTGTTCAACACCCATGTTCCCCAGCATTGTGTAATTGAAGGGGTTTCTAGAAGGTTGGCGAATTGTTGCCATCATAGACCCTTACCAAAGATTTTTATTAGTGATATGGGATGTTAGTGCTATCGTCTGTAGTTCTTTGCTGTTGGCTTAACAGCCCCCTTTATGAGTGGGTCAATGTCATGTTGTTTTTTAAGTAACTGAGGTACGACCCCGTGTCCATGCTCCCTCTCCACGATGGTAAAAGCTCGAGACAGGGGCTTTCCCCTTGTCAGTTCTTGATGAACACGGAGTTTCCATGATCTGGTCCTGGCCAGAGTGCATGGCATGTCATTTATCGACTGTTCGAAGTCATTTGCGTCAGAAAACATCGATAGGCTTGTGTTAATCAATTTTGCGGCACACAACATAAAAAATTCGTCTTTTGATCTACGACTCTCAGTCTGGATAGGCGCCATGCGAAAAACTGAGTCCATATTGGGACTTGAGTAGCACACTCAATTCCATGCTGTCCATCTGTGTAGGTATCCCATCTTGTATTAAGTAGGGCCCAATACTGGACGTTGTTCTCGACTTTGAATTGGCATAGGAGAAGAAATACTTTTGTGGTTTCTTACGATTTCATTATGGTTTTTAGTTCTACCCGCGATCCCAGACTCCTATAAGATTCCTTTAGCTTAAGTTTATGTATGCTATTTCGCAGACAAGTGACCCTCCCTACGCATTACAATATATTTACCTCTATAGCCTCTCTTTTATTCTTATCCGTCGCCTTAAAGGGTGCGCTGCCTCTTCTAATTTTCCATCTACTCCTCCATTTATCCTAAGAGAAAAAGCCATGTGCATACATCGAGTGCCACCGATTTAATCTGATCTAGGCATAAGTTGGGGCTTTTGATGTTTGCTAAGTATCTTCCCAGCTTAATATCGGTTAGGACATGGTTACTTGGTCCCACATTATGTTTATTTTGTTTATTGAAGTAGAATTTGGTGAATGCCCCATCGAGACAAATCTCATTAGGTCGGCTGCGCTCGCGCATACAAGTCTGGACCACAGTTATGTTGTGATCAGATATAATGTTTATGACATGGTGACATTCGTATCAGAACACATTGATAGTGAAGATAGGTCTAGTGTTTCCTCCAGTCTAGTAGGCACAATAACTTTCTGGTTTAAATATGAATTTTGTGCAGAGAAATAAAAGTTCGTGAGAGTGTGAGAGTTCTCGTCAGAGCTGCCTCCATGTGATATCACTGCCAACAACATTATAATTCAATATTCCTCCATTATAGTGTGCCTCAAGTTGAAATCCCCCGGACAAGATGATTGGGGCCAAGGACTGGAAGAATTTTTCCAGACAGTGGTCAATTATTAACAGTTTTGTTCCCTGGAATTGCTGGGACATTGCTCCGGAGCTTGTAAGAATCTACCAAATGACTATGTATTGGTTCTCGATCTTTACTGCTAAAACTTCCACTACATCCATTTGAGGAATTAGCAGTTTCTGTGACAAACCTATGAACTGCAATGTACAGGCCAACCCCCCCCCCCCTTTAGCCTGTTCACTCTGTCACAATCTGTAATAGGTTGAAACCTGGGATCCATATTCGTTGTCCAAGTTGATCCTTTATTGTGGTGTCTCAGTGAAAGCCGCGAACATTGCCTTTGCCTCTGCAAGCAAGACCCACCGGGAATGCAAAGGTATTTAGTTGTTTGTTTCTGGCTTAAGACCCTGTATATATGCAAAGAAGAATTACATCGGCCTGGGTGGTATTGTTGGTACTGGAGAGGAGAATATTTTCTCCGGCATTAGTATCTGTATCGTTGGTTTGGAGGGAGGTCATCGACTGTGGTTTCCACTCCAGAATAACTGATTTGGTGGTACGATATCTGCCATTACCTGCCATTTATTTTTTCTTCCTGCACTAAAAAACCTCTCCCTCTTGAGTGCCAGTGGCTTCCTCAGGTTTACGCCATGGCCTGGATGTTATTGTATCTTTTGTCCCTTTAAATGGAAATCTATGTCAGTGATTATTCTTTCTCATCTTAGCAATCAGGGATATCTTCCAGCCATCCAGAGATTGGAGACGAGGCCTCCAGCTAACCTGACTAGGAGAACGAGTCCTTCCAGCTAACCTGAGCTGGAGACGAGGCCTTCCAGCCAGTCCTGAGCTGGAGACGAGGGCTTCCAGCCAGTCTGAGCTGGGAGACGATGCCTTCCACTAACCGGGTGAGCAGGAGACGAGGCCCTTCCAGCCATTCAGAGCTGGAGACGAGGCCTTCCAGCCAGTCGAGAGCATGGAGACGAGGCCTTCCATCTAGCCTGATCTGTGACGAGGCCTTCAGCCAGATCCTGAGCTGGAGACGAGGCCTTTCCAGCCAGTCCTGAGCTGAGAAGACGATGGCCTTCCAGCTAACCTGAGCTGGGAGACGGTAGGCCTTCCAGCCAGTCTGAGCTGGAGACGAGGCCTTCCAGCCAGTCCTGAGCTGGAGACGAGCCTTCCAGCATAGCCTGAGCTGGAGACGAGGCCTTCCACCAAGTCTGTAGCTGGAGACTAGGCCTTCCAGCCAGTCCCTGATCTGTAGACGAGGCCATCAGCAAACCTGAGCTGGAGACGAGTCCTTCCAGCCCGTCTTGAGCTGGCGACGAGGCCTTCCAGCCAGTCGAGCTGTGAGACGAGGCCTTCCAGCTAGCCTGAGCTGGTAGGATATGCCTATCCAGCCAGACCAGAGCTGGAGACGAGGCCTTCCACCAGTCCTGAGCTGGAGACGAGGCCTTCCAGCCAGTCCTGAGCAGGAGACGAGCCTTCCACCAGTCTGAGCTGGAGACGAGGTCCTTCCCAGCAAGACCTGAGCTGGATGACGAGGTCCTTCCAGCCCTTCCTGAGCTTGGAGACGAGTGCCTTCCAGCCAGTCTGAGCTGGGAGACTAGGCCTTCCACTAGCCTTAGTCTGGAGACGAGGCCTTTCCACATCCAGTCTAGCAGAGACGAGGCCATCCAGCCAGTCCTGAGCAGGAGACGAGGCCTTCCAGCCAGTCTGAGCTGGATGACGAGGCCTTCCAGCCAGTCTTAGCAGGAGACGAGGCCTTCCAGCAGACTAAGCTGGAGACGAGCCCTTCCAGCATCTGATGCTGGAGAACGAGCCTTCAGCCAGTCAGAGCTGGAGACGAGGCCTTCCAGCCAGTCTGAGCTGGAGACGAGGCCCTTCACAGGAAGAACTAAAAGCCTAAGGAAATTGAAAAAAAAATACTCTTCTCTTATGCCAAATCAAAGGAAAAAAACAACATCCAATATTGGCTCCGCTAAGCGGGAAGGACATACACAGAACAGCCAAGAAAATGAGAGATACTAACGTCCCATATGACTCAGTGTTCAGCGATCCACAGCCCACTCCAAAGGGTCGACAATTCTAAAGAATACTTTATGAACGAAACCCAAAATTTGGTCCATCCCAAAACTCGCGGATATTATTGTAACTCCACAAGATTTTGACGAGGCAAATAATGACATCCCATGCACACTGTCCCCAGGCCCAGACTAGTGGAACTCCGTGTTCCTCAAGAAATGCAAGAATTCCCTATTGCATAGCCTTCTGCATTTAGGAGAGTGAAGCATGGACACTGGATCATCCCACACTCACTAAAAACAACAGACATAGCCCCCACTCCACAAAGGTGGGCAGTAAAGGCAATTGCAAAGAACCTCTACAGACCAATAGCACTAACATCCCATATCATAAAAATCTTTGAAGGGTTCTAAGAAGCAATATCGCCAACACCTAGATACCCAACAGTTACACACCCCAGGGCAACATTGGTTAGAGCAGGCTCGCGTCGCTGGTCTGTCCCCGCTACTGGACCACTATGACAAGGTTCGATGCTGTAGAGGATAAATAAAATACAGAAGTAGTATAAACACAGACTTTGCAAAAGCTATCGACAAGTGTGACCATGGTGTAACAGCACACAAAATTGCGTGATAAGGAATAATGGAAACGTTTGGTTAGATGGATCACAACTTCTGACAAATAGAACACCAAATAGTAATAGTAACAGAGTAAAAGTCTGTAGTGCATCCATGGTAAAAAGCACTGTTCCACAAGGCCACAGAACTCCCCATTCAAATCCCTCATCCTCATTCTTGACAAAGACCGATATGTTAATCCATAGGCTCCGTGTCATCCTTTGTGGATACACCCGATCACCATGGCAGTGGTGAAATATGAAGTTCAACAAGGAGAAATTTCAACTACTCCAGATATGGCAAACTTGAATTAAAAATGTGTTTACCTGGAGTTATACCTGGGAGAGAGTTCCGGGGTGCTGTTCGCACCTCTCCTGGTTTGGGGGACTGATCTGCCTCGTCTTCTGTACATAGTTTCTACTGTCTTCAAGTATGTCCTAAATTTGTATTGATACAAGGCCAACTGAAGCGAAACGTCTACAATAATGATACCCAGATGTTTTCACAAGTGTCTTAACTCTCAACTATGACGAAGAACCTACTTCGACTAGTGGCTGGTACCCGACAATGACCCCGCCCTCCGACCTGCTTCATCTCACCTCACACCAGAAATATAAGCCATCGTCTACGGCCCTATGCTGTACAATCACAAGAATTGATGGACTGAACACATCGACTCCAGTTTAGGGACAGATTACCTCAATCTACTCCTCTCCTTCCGCCTTCCTCTTTGTATTGTGGACTGATGAAGGCCACGTGTGGCGAAACGTTTCCTAATAAATATCCCATATGCTGCATAAGTGTCTCATCTTCAAGCACTTTTTACTGCGGCCGCAAGCAAGCTGACCAGTTGGCCTAAACTATCCAAGAATTTTACTCCTTACCCAAGTTTTACACAGTATAACCCAACCAACACACAAATGTTTGACCTATCGAATAAGTTTGGTAAGATCTCACAGCTCATATTAAATAATGTAATAGTACTTGATTAATGGACGTTTAGAATTCGCTTAATAAATGAAATAAAACGTGAAAAGTAAAGGACACAAGTGCAACTAAAGTGACATTTATTGTGGCACGTATTCCGCTCTCCAGGAGCTTTATCAAGTCCATTACAAACAATACATGGATACAGAGGGTTATATAATAAGCCCACAGAGGTGAGGTGCAATACTAGGTAGAAGTAGTAGTATTAGTAGTAGTAGTAGTAGTATAGTAGTAGTAGTAGTACTAGTAGTATTAGTACTATATTAGTAGACTAGTAAGTCGTAAGTAGTAGAACTAGTATTAAGTAAGTAGTAGTAGTATGTAAGTTTAATAGTAACAGTTGAAGATTGAGACACTTATGCAACATATGGAACTTTCTTTAGAAACGTATCGCCACACAGTGGCTCATTAGTCCAATATAAACAAAGGCATGAAGTTGTAAGGAGAGGAGGAGTTTGAGGTTATCAGTCCCTCACTGAGTTGATGCGTTTCAGTCCCCATCAATCTAAGGTAGAATGTACACATAGGGCCGTAGACGAGGTGAGGTATACGTAGACGAATTGAGGTTAGGTGAGCAGGAGGAGGCGGGGTCGTATGGACCACCACTAGTTTTAAGTTTGGTCTTTTTCCAAGGTGGACCAAGTGTTGAAGAATTCTTGTATCATCAAACCCCCCCTCCCCCCCCCCCCCCCTATCAATCAATCAAGTTTATTCTCTAAAAGGTTACAATGCGGGGTGTTACAGGTTTTGGAAATTGTGGGTTTACATGTAAAAAAAAACAAAATTACAGAAGGGGTCACTAGACTCCTAGCATGGTCTAGGCCATTTTCGGGCAGACTTAGATTAATTCTTAACATTAATCCTTACAGATATTGGTATTTAAGGCTAAGTGACTACATCATAATTTGTGAGATTTACAATTTGAAGCATTTGATTTGGCACAATACAAAGTGTCTATATTGGAGAATCATAGCAAACATATGAATAGTTTAGGAATTTTTATTTTAAGATTAAGAATAGTATTTACTGTGTTTTATAGTTCAGTGGGTGCGTTGATGTAATTGAGAACCACCAGGTGGTTATCATGAAGTTATCTACTTTCGGGGTGGATCAGGGAATAAGATGTATTCTAACTGCATTTATGAAAGTGATGAATGGTTCCTGCAGTTCTAGATTCTCAGGAGGGTTCTCCCAGATATTAGGCCTAAGAAATCGCCATTGAAATATATAGTAAAGGTTAAGACGAACAAGGGGAATGACCGTAGAGATTTTAGTGTCGTGTGTTATGCCTGAGGATCCTGTCGACAACAATCAAGAATCCCAAGATTTATCCAACCTCTGGACGAAGACCAACTTCTGACAAGAGTCTGGTACCACAATGACCCCGCCTCCTCCTGCCTTCGCCTCCCCTTACTACATTTATTAAGCCACATCAACGGCCCTATGTTGATACCTACTACAAGATTGAATGAACAGAACTCATCACTCCAGGCTGAGGGACTGATACCTCAACTCCTCCTCTCCTTACACCTTCCTTTCTTTGTAAATGGAGCTGATAAAACCACTGTATAAGCGAAACGTTTCTTTAATAAAGATACCCATACACAGCATAAGATATCTCAATCTCAACTATCGGTTTCAAACCATTTATCACATGGGCAGAATAATCAACTAAATACATCATATGTACTTACCAGAGAAGCAATGAATGGACCATAATACCACCAAGACGGGAACACATGGAACAAGCACCAACTACCAACAGTGCGGTTACTCAGTGGAAGATCACGGTAGAGTAGACAAGGCGATGGCAAAACGGCTGCAGCGGACCCAAACTTAACCCAACATGCTCAAACAAACATACCAGCCAGACATAACTATAATAATGGGATAGAAATTAAAAATACATTAACACACTAATAGTAGGGATAAGTACGACTCTGTGATTCAATAACATAAAAAATCACGGAATGGATTATGGTTTAAACCCTGTCCGTTGAATCCTAAACTTAACATTACCCACTGGCGGAATTAGAACCCGCTATCAAGAGTCTCAAAACTCCAGACCGCCGCGTTAAGCCACTGGACCAGCTACCACAATCCTAAAACTTGTTTTTTTCATGAGTTTAAGACTCATCTTCCATAACGTTTCAAACCCCCACGTTCCGTGGTAGTTAAGCACTCATGAACTTACAATTTCGTAAATTGATCAAAAATAAATCATCGAAATTCGCCTTGAGTCTCTAAAAGACAAAACAGAGTCATAAATACTGTGTTATCCCAGAGCCACATAAAACTAATTTAATCATTTATAATGATAAGTCACAGGTGTCCTGGTGGTTAACGCACTCGCTCACACGGTGAAGGCCTGGGTTCGATTTCCCGCCATAGTAAGAACATTGGACGTGTTCCTTCCACCTGTTGTCTATGTGTCCCCAATCATTAAAATGGGTAACCAGGGTGTAAGTCGACTGGTGTGGGTCGCATTCCTGGGACACTGACCTAAGGAGGCCTGGTCACAGACCGTTAGACCCCCCGGGAACTCTCTCCAGTTAAAACTCCAAAGATCAAGCTTAAGATGAGCTATTGCCTAAATAAATTATGACAAAGGTTATAAAACCAGGGCAGTTCTACAGTGAACGAAAACCCACCTGCTGTAGAGACAGGAACCGACACCAGCCACATACACAAGAACAGTTGACAGTGGCCATGCCAGGAGCTGTGAATCAATCTCTGCAACCACATATGGTTTTCAGTGTAGCAAAGTTTACATGAAACAGCAATAATAACAGTGCTACGTGTAGACTAGACTGACACCATCCACATAAGATAAGATAAGATAAGATTTTCGTTCGATTATTACCCCGAGGGTTGCCACCCAGGATAACCCAAGAAAGTTCAGTTGCGTCATCGAGGACTGACTAACTTTTCCATTAGGGGGTCCTTAATCATGTCCCCCGAGGATGCGACCCACACCCGTCGACTAACACTCAGTGTACCTAATTCTGCTAAGGTGAACAGGACAACATGTGTAAGGAAACTTGTCAAAAGTTTCCACCCGCCGGGATCGAACCCGGGCCTCCGTTGTGTGAATTCGGGAGCATTAGCCACCAGACCAATGCAGTGCAACAATGGTATTACCTGACACCAGCACACAGAGAACAGTTTACAAGATCATTATCCACACCAAACACCAAGCACAACCTAAAGTACCCTATGCAACATATGGGAATCTTATTGAGGAAACGTCTGCCACACAGAGGCCTCATCCGTCCAATACAAATAGAGAAGGTGTAAGGAGAGAGGAGTTAGAGTAATCAGTCCCTCAGCCAGGAGTCGATGTGTTCAGTACACCTCCAATCTTGTAGAAAGAACAGCAGAGGGTCGTTAGACGTGGTTTAATGTACTGAGTCAGTGAGGGTGAAGCAGGAGGAGGCGGGGCATAGTACATAAACCACGTCTACACCCCTATGCTGTACATTCCTACAAGATTGATGGACTGAACCATCGGACTCCAGCTGAGGGACAGGAAGTACACCGGTCAGCATGTCCTAATATACAATACAGTTAGACATAGAAATACAAATAGCCAGATCTTCACTTAAGGAAGTTTAGTATACAATATTCAGGGGTTACTATATACTATAGTATATACACCATTCAAATCCACATTATGAAGCGCTGTGTAGTCTGCAGACAATCAAACAAATGAGCTCCACATGGATAAATTGTCATTTTTTGTGGGAAATTGGTGTCACGTCACTGTGCATATATCCAAGAACAATCAACAAGCAGTATAAAATCAGGGAAGTGTTTTTTGGGTATGCCAAATGAGATCAATCTGTGGACTAAAAATCACACTGGTATTAAAAGAGGATAACATCAAAGCAGCCTACAAAGAGGACCCTGGCATGCATTCAATAAACATATGGGAAACAAAAAAGACTGGGCTAATGGATACAGTGCCCTAGTTAACTGTGCCATGTATTCAGAAACTGTAAGGCTGGAGGTGCTGCCCGCTAGTCCAGAAAAAGTGTGGGCTCATAATGCTGTCCCTGGAGGCAGTAAATGGTAAGCTGGAGTGGCTTCCCAGTAGTCAGCAAATTGGGGCTGATAATGCTGTCGCTGGAAGGTTAGTAAGTGTGAACTGGAGTGCTGTCCCTGGGAGACCGTAATGGTGAAGGATGGAGTGCTGTCCCTGGGAGACAGTAATTGTGAGGACGAGTGCTGTC
>NW_026507745.1:0-16704 GCF_026875155.1 Cherax quadricarinatus
CGACAGAAAGGTACCTAAGTAATATAGTCGACAGAAAGGTACCTAAGTAATATAGCGACAAGAAAGTACCTAATAGATATAGCGACAGAAAAGTACCTAAGAAAAGTAGCCGACAGAAAGGTATCCTAAGTAATGTTGCGACAGAAAAGGAACTCTAAGTAATGTAGGCGACAGAAATGTACCTAAAAAGGTAGCGGAGAAAGGTACCTAAGAATGTATCGACAGAAAGGTACCTAAGTAACTAGAAGCGACCAGAAAGGTACCTAAGTAACTTGTGCGACAGAAAGGTACCGGAAGTAAGGTAGCGACAGAAAGAGTAACTAATTTAATGTAGCGACAAAAGGTCCCTAAGTAATGTAGCGACCTGAAGGTACCAAAGATAATGAAGGCGGTACAGAAATGTACCTAAGTAATGTAGCGACAGAAAGGTACCTAAGTAATGTAGCAATAGAAAGTACCTAAGTAAAGTAGCGACAGAACTGTACCAAGTAAGTGTAGCTGAGGACATGAAATGGTAACCTAAGTAATTTATGCTACAGTAGAAAGGTACCTAAGTAGAATGAAGCAGATCGACAGAAAGGTACCTAAGTAATGTAGCGACAGATAAGGTGATCCTAAGTAATGTTAAGCGCCAGAAAGGTGACCTAAGTTCATGGAATAGAAATTTTACGCTGGAAAGTAACTTAAATAAGACATTATTAAGATGTTGTATTGATCAATATAATATTTTCAAGTGTGAAAATCCATGTATTTTAGCTGAAAAAAAAGATTTGGTGTGAAAAGGCTCAAAATCCACCAAATCGGTGAAATATGCCATATTTTTTCGATTTTTCAATGCTTTTGGTAGTTTACAAAATATAAGAAATATATTAAATGCTATGAAATATATGAAATAGCTGAAGCAATTAAAAAAATCGAGAAACAATGGTAAAATGATGTTTAACTGCATAATTTCGACGATTTACATATTAGAACACTTTTTTCTAGACAAACCTGATATTTTAGCAAAAATACATGGATTTTCAAATCTTTTTAGCAGAATTTGGATGGAATTGAATTTTAACGCTGAAGTAACTTAAATATGGACATTATAGTGTATATTTGAGTACATATATTTCAAGTGTGATAATCCATGTATTAAATGCGTAAAAATAAAGATTTGTGTGAAAAGTGCTCAAAATCCTCCAAATATCGTCGAAATATGCAGTAAAACACACTGTAACCATATTTTTCCGATATTTTCCATGCTATTGCTATTTTTAAAAATACGAGATAGCATTGAAGAAAAAATGCTTTTGTATTTTTTGAAATATTAAGAAATATAAGAATGAGTCATTAAAATATATAAATAGTCTGAAAGCATTTGAGGAAATGCAATCGAAAAATATGGGTAAAATATGTTTTAGCCTGCTTATTTTCGACGATTTTAGCATTACAACCTTTTTCAGACATACCTGATATTTTAGCTAAAATTCATGGTTTTCTAAACTTCTATTACCATAATTGAGAGTTTAGAAGTGCTCTAAATCTCGAAATCCGTGTCGAAATAATGCGGCAAAAAATCATTTTTAACTATATTTTCGATTTTTTTCAAGGCATCACGTATTTATTAAAAATAAGCAAAAGCATTGGAAAAAATCGAAAAATAATGGTACAGTGATGTTGAAATAAACTGGCGATATTTCGAACGATTTGGAGATTATTGAGCACTTTTCACACAAAATCCTTCTGTTTAGCTAAAATATGGATTTTCACACTTAAATATATCTTTGACTCAATACTACACTAAAATTGTCATATTAAGGTTACTTCAGCGTAAAATTCATATCCATCAGCCTATTCTGATAAAAAAATTGAAAATCCATGGAATTTATAGCTAAAATATCAGGTTTGTCTGAAAAGTGTTCTAAATGTTCTAAAAAATCGTTCGAAACTATGACATAAAACACATCCAATTTACCATATTACATCGATTTTTTCAATGCTTTTGTATTAATGTAGGCACCTATCTTTCATCTACATTAATTAGTTACCTTTCTGTCGCTAAATAAATATAGGTACCTTTTGCTGTCTCGCTTCATTTAATAAGTAACCGATGCTGGGTCGGGCTTCATTAATTAGTACCTTTCTGTCGCTGCTACATTCATGAGGTACCTTTCCTGTCGCTTCATAAATTAGGTACACTTTCTGTCGCTAACATTTATTAGGTACCTTTTTTTTTTTGCTAACTTTAATTAGGTGCATTTTATCGCAACATTAATGAGATACCTTGCTGTCCTACATTAATTAGTTAACCTCTCATTCACTACATACATTTTAGGCATCTTTCTGTCGCTACAATTAATTAAGTTACCTTTTTTGTCCGCTACATAAATTAGATACATTTTTGTCGCTACATTAATTAGGTACCGTTTTTTCAATACAATCAATATAGGTATCTTTCTGGCGCTACGCATTACTTAGATATCCATTCTGTCGCTACATAATTAGTACCATTCTGTCGCTACATTAATATAGGTACGCTTTCTGTCGCAAGCATTAAATTAGGTTACCATTTCTGTAACTACATAAATAGGTACCTTTCTGTCGCTACCATAAACAAGGTACCTTTCTGTCATACGTAATTTGTACCATTGCTGTCACCACATTAATATAGGTATCCTTTCTGGTAATCTACATAATTAGGTACCTTTCTTCGCAACATTAATTATACCTTTCTGTCACTACATTTAATAGGTCACCTTTCTGTCGCTACATTAATTAGTTACCTTTCAGTCGCTACATTAATTAAGAACCTTTCTGTGCTACATTAAATAGTACCTTCTATGGCTACATTTAATTAGGTACCTTCCGTTGCCTGACACATTATTAGGTACCTTTCCTTGGCTACATTAATTCTAGTTTACCTTCCGTGTGGCTATCAATAAATAGGTACCTTTCTTCACTTCAGTTAAATAGGAACCTGTCTGTAGCTACACAATTAGTACCTTTCAGTCGCTACATTAATTAAGAACCTTTCTCTGACGTACAAATAAATTAGGTACCTTTCCTTGTCTACAATAATTAGGTACCTTTTCGCGTGGCTACATTAATTAGGTACCTTTCTGTGGCGACATTAATTGAGGTACCTTTCCGTGGCCTACAATAATTAGGTACCTTTCCTGTCGCTACATTACTTAGTACCTTTCTGTCGCTACATTACTTAAGTTACCTTTCTGTCGCATACATTAACTTAGGTCACCTTTCTGTCGCTACAATTACTTAGGTACTTTTCTGTCGCTACATACTTAGGTACTTTTCTGTCCGCTACGTAACATAGGTACTATCATGACGCAACAAATTAGTTAGGTATTTCTGTCGCTACCATTACTAGGACTTTTCTGTCGCTAACATTACTTAGGTACTTTTTCTGTCACTATATTACTACTATTTAGGTACCTTCTGTCGCTACGATTACTTAGGTAACCTTCTGTCGCTACAGTTACTTAGGTACCATCTGTTCGTCAACAATACTTAGGTTAACCTTTCTGTTGCTACATTACTTAGGTACCTTTCTTCGCTACATTACTTAGGTACCTACGCGTTCGCTACATTACTTAGGTACCATTTCCTGTCGCTACATTACTTAGGTAGCTTTCTGTCGCTACATACATAGGTACCTTGCTGACGCTACATTGCTTAGGTACCTTTCTGTCGCTACAATTACTTAGGTTACCTTTCTGTCGCTACATTACTTAGGTACTTTCTGTCGCTACATTACTTATCTACCTTTCTGTCGCTGTATATACTTAGGTACCTTTCTGTCGCTACATTACTTAGGAAATTTTTTCTGTCCGCTACGAATTACCTTAAGTACTTATTCTGTCGCTACAATTACTTAGGTACCAGTCTGTCGCTACATTTACTAAGGTACTTCTGTTGCTTACATTACTTAGGTTACCTATCTTCGCTACAATACTTATGGTTACCTTCCTCTCGCTACATTACTTAGGTCCTTTTCTAGCGCTACATTTACTTAGGTACCTTTCATGTCGCTACATTAACTTAGATACCTTTCGATTCGGCTACTATACTTAGGATACCTTTCTGTCGACTACAACATAGTACTGATATTAACTTTTACTGTTCGCTACATTTACTTAGGTACTTTTCTGTCGCGATATATTACTTAGGTACTTTCTTACCTACATTACTTAGGTACCTGTTCTGTCGACTACATTACTTAGGTACCTTTCTGTCCGCTACAAGTCTTAGGTACTTTCTGTCGCTATATTACTAAGACTTTCGTCGCTACAATTACTTAGTAACCTTTCAGTCGCAACATTACTTAGGTACCTTTCTAGTCCTAAACCTAACTTAGGTACCATTCCTGTCACTACATACTTAGGCTACTTTTCTGAGTCGCTATAATACTTAGAACTTTACTGACGCTACATTACTTAGTACCTATCTGTCGCTACATTACTTAGGTACCTTTCAGTCGCTACAATTATGCTTAGGTAGGCCTTTCTGGTCGCTACATTACTTAGGTACCTTCTGTCGCTAAATTACTTAAGTACCTTCCTGTCGCTACATTTACATAGGTAACCTTTCTTCCTACATACTTAGGTACCATCTGTGCGCTACAATCTTAGGTACCTTTCTGTCGCTTACCTTACGTAGGTACGCTTTCTGTCGCTTACAATTACTTAGTACCTTTCTGTCATCTACATAATTAGGTACCTTTCTGTCGCCACATAAATTAGGTAACCCGTTTCTGGTAACTGAACATTAATTAGGGTACCTTTCTGTCGCTAACATTAACTAGGTACCTCTCTATCGAGCTACATTAATAGGGTACCGCTTCTCGCTCACTACATTATTAGATAACTTTCTCTCGACAATAATTATGTACCATTCTAGTCGCGTACATTAATTAGTACCTCTCTGTCGCTACATTAAGTTTAGGTACCATTCTGTCGCAACCATTAATTAGGTTAACTTCTGGTCACTACATTAATTAGGTACCGGTTTCTGTCGCAACATCATTTAATGTATTCTTTCTTCACTACAATAATTAGTACCTAGCTTGTGTCGCAACATTTAAATAGGCTCCCTTCTGTACACTTACATTAATTAGGTTACCTTTCTGTCGCCTACATTAATTAGTACCTTTCTGTCGCATCATTAATTAGTACCTTTCTGTCCCGCTACATAATTAGGTACTTTTGACGCTACTTTAATTAGGTACATTATTATCGCAACATTAATGAGATACCTGCTGCTGTCAACTACATAATTAGATTTACACTTCAGTCGCTTGACATTAATTTATGTACCTTGCTGTTCGCTTCTAAAATAGTTACCTATCTGTCGCTACATTATAGTTTTACCTTTCTGTCGCTACAGTTAAAGTAGGTACCATTCAGTCGTACATTAATTAGGTCACCATTCTGACCACTAACATATAATTAAGGCACCATTTCTGTACAATATAAATTAGGTACCTATCTGTCGCTACATTAATTAGGCACCTTTCTGTCACTACAAAATTAGGTACCCTTACTGCACTACAAAATTAGGTACCTTTCTGTCCACTACCTTTAATTAAGTTAACCTTCGTCTGCGAAATTAATTAGGTACCTTTTCTGTTTGCTACATTAATAGGTAGCTTTTCCTGTCGCACATTAATTAGTGCCTTTGGGTGCCGCTACATTAATTAGTTATCCTTTCCAGTTCGCTACATTAATTAGTTACCTTATCTGTCGCTACATTAATATTGTACCTTCTGTCGCAACATTAGATTATGGTATCCTTCTTGTAACTACATATAATTAGGTACCTATTTCTGTCGCTACATTAACTAGGTACCTTACTGTCATTCTACGTTTAAGTTAGGTACCATTCTGTCACCACATTAATAAGGTACCTTTCCTGTAGCATAATAAATTAGGTACCTTCTGTCACTAACATTAATAGGTACCTTTCTGTGACTACATAATTAGGTCCCTTTTTCCGTGGCTACATATAATTAGGTACCTTTCAGTGTGGCTACATTTAATTAGGTACCTTTTCCGTGTTTCCTATAATTAGGTACCTTTCTGTCACTTCATTTAATTAGGAACCTGGTCTGTAGCTACATAATTACTACCTTTCAGTCGCTTACATTAATTAAGAACCTTTCTGTCGCTACATAATTGGGTACCTTCCTGTGACTACATTATTAGTGTACCTTCTGTGCTACATTAATTAGTTATCCCTTTCTTTGTGGCGACATTAAATATGTACCTTTCCGTTGTCTTCATTAATTAGTACCTTTTCTGTCACTTTCATTAATTAGGTACCTGTCTGTAGCTACATTAATACACCTTTCAGACGCTTACAGTGTTATTAAGAACCTTTCCGTCGCTACATTAATTAGGTACCTTTCTGTGGCTACATTAATTAGTATACCTTGTTCCGTGGCTTCATTAATTAGGTACCTTTCTGTCACTTCATTAATTAGTACCTGTCGTGTAAACAACATTTAATTACGTACCTTTTCAGTCGCTACATTAAGAACCCGATTTGTGTCGCTAACATATAATTAGGTACCTTCCGTGGCTACATAATTAGTACCTTTCCGTTGGCTACATTAATTTAGGTACCTTTCAGTGCTACATTAGATTAGGTACCATTCCGTGGCTACATTAATTAGGTTCCCTTTTCCCTGGCGCTACATTCTTGAGGTACCGTTTTCTGTCGCTACATTTGACTTAGGTTACCTTTCTGTCGCTACATTACTTAGGTACCTTTTTTTTATTTTAATTGTCCTGTCGCTACATATAGGTACTTTCTGTCGCTACATAAACTTTAGTACACTGTTTTTCTTCGCTACAATACTTAGGTACTTTCAGTCGCTACATTCATAGTACTTTTCTGTCGCTACTTACTTAGGTACTTTCTGTCCTACATTACTTAGGTACTTTTCTGCGCAATATTACTTAGGTACCTTTCTTCGCTACATTACTATGGTACCTTTCTGTCGCTACACTTACTTAGGTACCATTCTGTGCGCTACATTACTTAGGTACCCATCCTGTTTCAACATTACTTAGTTACCTTTCTGTCGCTACACAACTAAGTTGTACCTTCCTGTCCGCTACATTACTTAGTCCTTTTCTGTCGCTACACTACTTAGGTACCTTTTCTGTCGCTACAATACTTAGGTACCTTTCTGTCCGCCAAACATTACATAAGTACCTTTCTGTCGCTAACATTACTTATTGTACCTATCTTCCGCTACTTATTATGTACTTTTCTGACGCTCATTCCTTAGATACCATTCTGTCGCGCTATAGTACTTAGGTACCTTTCTGTCGCTACATTACTTAGGTAACGTTCTGTCGCTACATTACTTATGTACCTTATCTGACCGCTACAATACTTGAGGATCATCATTCTGTCCGCTACATTACTTAGTAACTTCTGTGCTACATTACTTAGGTACCTGATCGTTCCCTAGCATTGTTACTTAGTACCTTCCTGTCGCTACATTACTTAGTGGACTCTATTCTTTCGCTACCTACTTAGGTACCTTCTGTCGTCAACACAGTTACTTAGGTACCAAGTTCAGTCGCAACATACATAGGTACCTTCTGTCGCTACATTACTTAGAACTTTCTGTCGGCTACATTACTTAGGTACTTTTCTGTCGCTATATTACTAAGGTACATTTCTTCGCTACAAGTTCTTAGGTACCTACTGTCGCTACAATTACTTAGGTATCCTTTCTGCCACTACATGTACTGTTAGTTTACTTTCAGTCCGCGTACATTACTTAGGTACTTTTCTGTCGCTATATTACTTAGGTACTCATTCTGACGCTACATTACTTTAGGTACCTTTTCTGTCGCTTACATTACTTAGGTACCATTTCTGTCGCTAACCTTACTTAGTACCTTTCTGTCGCTACATTACTTAGGTACTTTTCTGTCGCTATAATACTTAGGTACCTTCTGTCGCAACATACTTAGGTAACTTTCTGTCTCTACATTACTTAGAACCTTTCTGGTCGCTTACATTAGTTTCTAGTACCTTCTGCCGCTTGACATTAACTTAGGTACCTTTCTGTCGCTACATGACTTAGGTACCTTCTGTCGCTACATTACTATAGGTACCTCCTGTCGCTACATCTACTTAGGTATCTTTCTGTCGCTTTCATTACTTAGGTACCTTTCTGTCGCCACCTTATCTTTAGGTACCTTTTCTGTCGCACTTACTTAGGTACCTTTCTGTCGCTACATTACTTAGGTACCTATTCCTGTCGCTACATTACTTAAGTACCTTTATGTCGCTACATACTTAGGTACCGTTTTCAGTACGCTAACCTTACTAGGTACCATTCATGTCGCTACATACTTAGGTACCTTTACTGTCCGACAACATTACTTAGGACTACCTTTCTGTCGCTACATTACTTTATTTATCCTTTCCGTCCTACATTACTTAGGTACTTTCTGTTCGCTACATTACTTAAGTACATTTCTGTGCTAACATTTCTTAGGTACCTTCTGTGCAATCAATACTTAGGTACCTTTCTTTCGGGCTACATTACTTAGGTACAATGTTCTGGTCGCAACATTACTTAGTACCTTTCGTCGCTACATTACTTAGGTACCTTTTCTGTCCGCTACACTTAGGTACCTTTCTTGTTTGGCTACATTACTTAGTACCTTTCAATTGCTACAATTACTTAAGGTACTCTTTTTTGGCGCTACATAATTATTACATTTTGTCGAGCTTACATTAATTAGGGTACCTTCTGTCACTACATCAATTAGGTAACTTTCTGTCGCTTCATAATTAATACATCTGGGTCGCTGACAATTTATAGTACCATTCTGTCGCTACATTAATTAGGTACTTTTTTTTTCCGGGTCCTTAGTTTCCCTTTCTGTCGCAACATTAATTAGGTACCTTTCCTGGCGCTACATAATTAGTGACCTATCTGTCAGCTACATTAATTAGGTACCATTCTGTCGCTTCATTAATTAGGTACCTTTCTGTCACTACATTAATTAGGTACCTTTCTGTCGCAACATCATTTAGGTATCTTACTGTCTACTACAATATTAGTACCTTACTGTCGCTACATTATTAGTTACTTTTCTGTCGCACTTATTAGTTACCTTTCTGTCGCTACATAAATTGAGTTACCATTCTGTCGCTACATTAATTAGGCACCATTCTGTAACTACATTAATAAGGCACCATTCTGTAGCTATATTAATTAGGTACCTATCTGTCGCTACATTAATTAGGCACCTTTCTGTCACTAAATATTTGAGATACCTTTCGTCACTACAATAATTATACCTTTCTGTCCACTACTTAATTAGTTACCCTTTCTGTCCGCTATATTAATTAGGTACCTTTCGTTGCTACATTAATTAGGTAACTTTTCTGTCCGCTAACATTAATTAGTGCCTTTCTCCGCTACATTAATTAGTTTCCATTCCGCGCTACATTAATTAGTTACCTTCCGTCGCTACATTAATTATTACCTTACTGTCCGCTACATTAATTAGGTACCTTTCTGTCGCAACATTAATTAGGGTTACCTTTCTGTAACATACATTAATTAGGTACCTATCTGTCGCTACATTAACTACGTACCTTTCTGTCGTTACGTTAATTAGGTACCATTCTGTCACCACATAATAGGTACCTTTCTGTAGCTACATTAATTAGGTACCTTTCTGTCGTCCAACATTAAAAAATTGTTAGTTAACCTTTCTGTCACTACATGTAATTAGGTACCTTTTCGAGATCTGTGCTAACATACAAATATGTACCTTTCAATCAGCCGCTACATTAATTAAGAACCTTCTGTCGCCTACATTAATTAGGTACCTTTCTGGACTACATTAATTAGGTACCTTTCCTGTGGCTACATTAATTATGTACCTTTCTGTGGCTACATTAATTATAGTACCTTTCGTGGCTCTTCATTAATTAGTCCTTTCTGTCACTTCATTAATTAGTACCTTCTGTAGCTACATTTAAATACGATCCTTTTCATTCGAGCTACATTAAATAAGAACCTTTCTGTCCGCTACATTAATTAGGTACCTTTCCGTGGCTACATTATAGGTAGACCTTTCCGTCAGTGCTACATAAATTAGGTACCTTTCTGTGGCTACACTAATTAGTACCATTCCGTGGCTACATATAAGGTACCTTTCTGTCGCTACATTACTTAGTACCTTTGCTGTCGCTACATTACTTAGGTACCTTCTGTCGCTACATTACTTAGGTACCATTCCGTTCGCTACAATTACTTAGTACCTATCTGTCGCTACATTTCACTTCAGTACCTTTCTGTGTCGCTTACCATTTCATAGTACCTTTCTGTTGCTTCAATACTTATGTACCTTTCTGTCGCTACATTCTTAGGTTACATTTCGTGTCGCCTACATTACTTAGGTCCCTTCTGTCGCTAATTACTTAGTTGTACCATTTCTTCTGTCGCTACATTACTTAGGTAACCTTTCTGTGCTACATTACTTGGTACCTTTCTGTCGGCTACATTACTTAGGAACCTTTCTTGTCGCTTACATCATAGGTACCTTCCTGTCGCTACATTACATTAGATACCTTTCTGTCCACATTACTTAGGACCTTTCTGTCGCTACATTACTTAGGTACCTTCCTGTTCGCTACATTACGTTTAGTACCTTTCTGCGCTACGATATAATTAGTACCTTTCTGTCGCTACATTAATTATTTATCATTCTGTCGCTACTTAATTAGTTACCTTCTCAATTCGACTACAACATTTAGAGCATCTTCTGTCGCTACATTAAATTAGGTACCTTTTGTCGCTAACATTAATAGTACATTTATAGTCCTCCACATTAATTAGGTACCTTTTGTCATAACATCAATGTGAGGTATCCTTTCTGTCGCCTACATTAATTAGAACCATTCTGTCGCTACATTAATTAGGACCATTCTGTCGCTACATTAATTAGGTACCTATCTAGTCGCAACATAATTAGGTAATGGAGCGGGTCTGGGGGGGGGGGGAGGGGGCCACACGATTCGGGGGAAAAACAATACTGGAGGGAAAAAAAAAAAAATGTAAGGTTAGTAATTTTGGTGGTAATTGATTAGAGTATGTATAGTGATAAATGGATTATGATTTTTTGGTTCCATTCTGGAACCACATTAAATGAGTACCTTTCTGTAGCTACATTATTTAGGTACCTTTCTGTCGATACATTAAGTATGGTACCTTTATGGAAATACATTATTAGTTACCTTTCGTCGCTACATAAATTAGGTACCGTCATCGCTACATGAATAAGATCATTTTCTGCGCTAACATTAATAGGTACCTTACCTGTGGCTACATTAAATAGGTACCTTTCCGGTGCCTACATTATTAGTACCTATCTGTGGCTACATTAATTAGTACCTTTCCGTGGCTTCATTAATTAGTACCTTTTCCTCTGATCACTTCATTAATTAGGTAACTGTCTTGTAGCACATTAATTAGGTACCTTTCATTCAGCTAAATTAAAAAGAACATTTCTGACGGTCAACATTAATTAGTACCATTCCGTGCTAACATTAATTAGGTACCTTTCCGGGTGGCTAACATAATTAGGTACCTTTCTGTGGCTTACATTAATTAGGATACCTTTCCGTGGCTACATTAATTAGGTACCTTCTGTCGCTACATTACTTAGGTCCCTTTCTTTCGCCTACAGTTACTAGGTACCTTTCTGTCGCTACTTACTTAGTTAACTTCCTTGTCGCTACATTACTTAGGTAACATTTTCTTCGCTACAATTACTTTAGGTACTTTTCTGTCCTACATTACTTAGGTACTTTTCTGTCGCTACATTACTTAGGTACTTTTCTGTCGCTACATTACTTAGGTACTTTTCTGTCACTACATAATTTAGGTACCTTCTGTCGTCAACATCAGTTAGGTACTTACTTGTCACTACAATAATTAGGTACCTTAACTGTCGCTACATTAGATTAGGTTACCTGTTCTGTCCGTCAACATCATTTAGGATCTTTCTGTCACTGGGACAATAATGAGTACCTTACTGTCCGCAACATTAATTAGGCACCATTCTGATCACTAATTAATTACTATTACCTTTCTGTCGCTACATTAATTAGTACGTTATCTGTCGCTTCAATAATTAGGTGAGTAACCTTTCTGTCGCTACATTAGTTAGGAACCTTGTTAGGTCGCAACTTTAAATAGGGTACATTTTATCCACATTAATGAGAATCCTTGCTGTCGCTACATTAATTAGTACATTTTCTGTTCGCTACATTATTAGTTTACCTTTCTGTCGCTACATAATTAGGTACCATTCTGTCTCTACATAATTAGGCACCATTCTGAACTACACTTTAATTAGGCACCATGTCCTGAAGCGATACTTAATTAGGTACCTATCTTTTGCTACATTAATAAGGCACCTTTCTCTGTCACAACAATAATTAGTTACCTTTTCTGTCACTTACAATAATTAGGTAACTTCTGTCACTACTTTAATTAGTACTCTTTCTGTCGCATATTAATTTGAGTACCTTTCGTTGCTAACAATAATTAGGTACTTTCCTGTCGCTACATTAATTAGGTGCCTTCGCTGCTACGTTAATTAGATTCCTTTCCGTCGCTACTTAATTAGTTACCTTTCCCGTCGCAACATTAATTAGTTACATATCCTGTCGCTACAATAATTAAGTACCTTTCTGTCGCAACATAATTAGTACCTTTCTGAAACTACATAATTAGGTACCTTTCTGTCGCTACAATAACTAGGTACCTTTCTGACCGTTACGGATTAATAGGTAGCCATTTCAGTCACCACAATAATTAGGTAATTTTCTTAGCTAAACATTAATTAGGTACCTTCTGAACAGCAACATTAATTAGTACCTTTCCTGTGGCAACATTAATAGGTACCTTTCTGTCGCTACATTAATTAGGTACCTTTCAGAGTCGGCTACATTAATTAAGAACCTTTCTGTCGCTACATTAAATTAGTTAACTTTCTTTGTACTACATTAATTAGTAACCTCTCCGTGGCTACATTAAATAGGTACCTATCTGTGGCTACATTAATTAGGTAACCTTTCGTGCTCCATTAATTAGTACCTTTCTGTCACTTCTTTAATTAGTACCTGTCTGTACTACATTAAATACGATACCATTAAGTCGCTACATTAATTAAGAACCATTCTGTCGCTAACATATAATTAGTTACCTTTCCGTGCTACATTAATTAGGTACCGTTCCGTGGCTACATTAATTAGGTCCTATCGTGGCTACTTTAATTAGGCTACCTTTCCGTGGCTTCATAATTAGGTACGCTTTCTGTCACCTCATTAATTAGGTACCTGTCTGATAGCTACAGTTAATTACGTACCTTTCAAGTCGCTACATTAATTAAGAACCTTTCTGTCGCTACATTAAGTAGGTACCATTCCGTGGCTACATTAATTATGGTATCCTTTCCGTGGCTACATTAAAAGAGTACCTTTCTGTGGCTACATTAATTAGGTACCTGGCCGGGTCTACTGTTATGAGTTACCTTTCCTGTCGCTACATTACTAGGTACCTTTCTGTCGCTACATTACTTAGGTACCTATCTGTCTCTACATTACTTAGTACCTTTCCGCGCGACATTACATAGGTACCTTTCTGTCGCTACATTACTTCAGTACTTTCTGTCGCTAATATTCTTAGGTACCTTCTGTTGTATTAACTACAAAAACATAGGTACCTTTCTGTTCTACATTACTTAGGATACATTTCTGTCCCTATCATACTTAGGTACCATTCTGTCCTACATTAATAGGTACCTTTCTGACTGCTACATTACTTAGTAACCTTTCGGGTCGCTAACATTACTTAGGTACCTTCCTGTCGCTTACATTACTTAGGTACCTTTCCGTCGCTACATTACTAATGTAACCTTTCTGTCCTACAATTACATCAGTAAGCCTTTCTGTCGCTCACAATTCTTAGGTACCATTCTGTGCTAACAAGTACATAGGTACCTTTCTGTCCTACATTACTATGGTACTTTTCTGACCCTACAATACTTAGTACCTTTCTGTCGCTACCAATTACCTAGTAACCTTTCTTCGCTACATTACTTAGGGTACCTTTCTGTTGGCTACATTACTTAGGTAACCTTTCTGTCGCTACATACTTAGGTACCTTTCCGTCGCAACATTACTTAGGTAACCTTCCTGTCGCTACATTACTTATACCTTCTGTCGCTACATTAATTAGTTACCTTTCTTTCTTTCGCAAACGATTTAATTAGTTTACCTCTCAGTCACAACAACATGTTAGGCAATCTCTGTCGCGACATTAAATTAGTGTACCTTTTTGTCGCTACATTAATTAGGTACATGTTTCGCTACATTAATTAGTTTACCATTCTGTCAATTACATCAATTAGAAATCTTTCTGCCGGCTAACAAATTATGATTAGATACATTCTGTTCGCTACATTACTTAGGTACCATTCTGTCCGCTTACATTACTTAGGTACCTTTCTGTCGCAACAATAATTAGGTACCTTTCATGTAAAACTAATATAATTAGGTACCTTATCTGTCGCTCTACATTAACTAGGTACCTTTCTGACGTTACGGGGTTAATTAGGTACCAATCTGTCACCACATAAATTAGGTTACCTTTGCTGTAGCTACATTAATTAGTTAGCACCTTCTCTGTTCGCAACATTAATTGTACCTTTCCTTGGGTCATCATAAATTATGTGCCCTTTCTGCGCTAAACATACTTAGGTAGTCCCTTTCATACGCTACATTAATTTAAGAACCTTTCTGTCGTCATACATAATTAGGTACCTTCTGTGGCTACATTAATTAGGTACCTTTCCTTCCGAAGCCTACGATTAATTAGGTACCTTCGAGATGGATACATATTTAGGTACCTTTCCTGTGGCATCATTAAAATAGGTACCTTTTCCTTCAACTTCATTAAATAGTTACCTGACTGCAGCTACATTAATTAGGTACGCTTTCAGTCGCTACATTAATTTAAGAACCTTTCTGAACGCTACATTAATTATACCTTTCTCCGTGCTACATTAATTAGGTAACCTTTCCGTTGGCTTTCATTAATTAGGTACCTTTCTGTGGCTACATTAATTAGTAGCCTTCCGTGACTACATTTAATTCGTTACATTTCTGTCGCTACATTACTTTAGGTACCTTTCCTGTCGCTACATAACTTAGGTAGAGCGTTTCTGCCGCTACAGTACTTAAGTTACCTTTCTGTCGCTACTTTACTTTAGGTACATTTTCTGTCGTCTACAATTACTTAGTACTTTTCTGTCGCTACATATACTTTAGTACTGTTTCTGTCCTACATATATAGTTTAGGTACATTTTCATGTCGCTACATTACTTAGGGACTTTTCTGTCGTCTACATTACTTAGGTACTTTCTTACACTATATTACTTAGGTATCGTGAGCGGGGGGGGGGGGGGGTGGGGCCTTTCAGGATCGCTACTACTTAGTACCTTTCTGTCCTACATTACTTTAGGGTACCATTCTAGACGCTACAATTACTTAGTACACTTTCTGTTGCTACAATACTTAGGTACTCTTTTCTGGCGCATACATTACTTATGGTACGCATTCCTGTCCGGCTACAATACTTATACCTGTCCGGTCGCACATTACTTAGGTACCTTCTAGTCGCTACATTACTAGTACCTTTCTGTCGCTACATTGCTTAAGTCCCTTTCTGTCGCTACATTACTTAGGTACCTTTCTGTCGCAACATTAATTAGGTACCTTTCTGTAACTACATTTAAATTTGGGACCTTTCTGTCGTCTACATTAACTAGGTACCTCTCTATCGCTACATTAAAATTTGGTACCTTTCTCTCACTACATTAATTAGGTAACTTTCTCTCACATTAATTAGGTACCTTCTGTCCCCTACATTAATTAGGTACCTCTCTGCGCTACATTAATTTGGTACCATTCTGTCGCTACATTAATTAGGGACCTTTCTGTCACTACATTAATTAGGTACCTTTCTGTCGCAACATATTTATGTATCTTTCTGTCAATACAATAATTAGGGACCTTACTGTCGCACATTAATTAGGCACCTTTCTGTCACTACATTAATTAGTTACCTTTCTGTCGCTACATTAATTAGGTACCTTTCTGTCGCTTCATTAAATAGGTACCTTTCTGTCGCTACATTAATTAGTTACCTTTTTGTCGCTACTTTTTAAATTTGGTACATTTTTATCGCAACATTAATGAGATACCTTGCTGTCACTAATTTAAATTTGTTACCTTTCTGTCGCTACAAAAATTAGGTTTCCTTTCTGTCGCTTCATTAAATTTGTTACCTTTCTGTCGCTACATTTAATTAGTTACCTTTCTGTCGCTACATTATTAGGTACCATTCTGTCGCTACATTTTAAATTTGGCACCATTCTGTACTACATTAATTAGGCACCATTCTGTAGCTATATTAATTAGGTTACCTATCTGTCGCTACATTAATTGGCACCTTTCTGTCACTACAATAATTAGGTAACTTTCTGTCACTACAATAATTTGGTACCTTTCTTCACTACTTTAATTAGTTACCTTTCTGTCGCTATATTAATTAGGTACCTTTCTTTGCTACATTAATTAGGTACTTT
>NW_026507746.1:0-43329 GCF_026875155.1 Cherax quadricarinatus
TTTAAACCGGGGGGGTTTAATTTTCAGGTAAACTCTAATATAATGAAACTAGGGTTAATTTCTTCAGGTAAACTCTTACATATATGTTAAGCAAGGGGGTTAATTCTTCAGGTAAACTCTTACATATAAATTAAGTAAGTAGTTTAATTCTTCAGGTAAATTCTTATATGTAATGTTAAGCAAGTGGGTTAATTCTTCAGGTAAACTCTTCATATAATATTAAGCAAGTGGGTAAATTTCTTCAGGTAAACTCTTACAATAATGTTAAGCAAGTGGGTTAATTCTTCAGTAAACTCTTGCATATAATGTTAAGCAAGGGGGTTAATTCTTCAGTAAACTCTTACATATAAGTTTAAGCAAGGGGGTTAATTCTTCAGGTAAACTCTTACTTTATATGTTAAGCAAGTGGGTTAATTCTTCAGGTAAACTCTTACATGTAATGTTAAGCAAGTGGGTTAATTCTTCAGGTAGACCATGGAACTCTGTTTTCATCAAGAACTGCAAGAAGCCCCTATCACGAGCCTTTTCCATCCTATGGAGAGGAGCATGGACACGGGGGTCGTCCCACAGTTACTAAAACAACAGACATAGCCCCACTCCACAAAGGGGGCAGTAAAGCAATAGCAAAGAACAAACAGACCAATAGCACTAACATCCCATATCATAAAAATCTTTGAAAGGGCCCCAAGAAGCAAGATCACCACCCATCTAGAAACCCATCAGTTACACAACCCCAGGACAACATGGGTTTAGAACAGGTCGCTCCTGTCTGTCCAACTATTGGATCACTACGACAAGGTCCTAAATGCACTAGAAGACAAAAAGAATGCAGATGTAATATAAACAGACTTTGCAAAAGCCTTCGACAAGTGTGACCATGGCGTAATAGCGCACAAAATGCGTCCTAAAGGAATAACAGGAAAAGTGGGTCGATGATCATAAATTTCCTCACTAACAGAACACAGAGAGTAGTCGTCAACAGAGTAAGTCCGAGGCAGCTACGGAAAAAGCTCTGTTCCACAAGGCACAGCACTCGCTCCCATCTTGTTCCTCATCCTCATAATCCGACATAGACAAGGAGTCAGCCACGCACCGTGTCTTCCTTTGCAGATGACACCCGAATCTGCATGACAGTGTCTTCCATTGCAGACAAACCGCAAAGCTCCAGGGGGGGACATCAACCAAATCTTTCAGTGGGCTGCAGAAAACAATAAAGAATTCAACGATGAGAAATTTTCAATTACTCAGATATAGTAAACATGAGGAAATTAAATCTTCATCAGAGACAAAACAAATTCTGGCCACAAAATAGAGCGAAACACCAACGTCAAAGACCTGGGAGTGATCATGTCGGAGGATCTCACCTTCAAGGACCATAACATTGTATCAATCGCATCTGCTAGAAAAATGACAGGATGGATAATGAGAACCTTCAAAACTAGGGAGGCCAAGCCCATGATGACACTCTTCAGGTCACTTGTTCTATCTAGGCTGAATATTGCTGCACACAAACAACCTTTCAAGGCAGGGGAAATTGCCGACCTAGAAAATGTACAGAGAACTTTCCACGGGGCGCAAACGGAGATAAAACACCTCAATTACTGGGAGCGCTTGAGGTTCCTAAACCTGTATTCCCTGGAACGCAGGGGGGAGAGAAAACAGATTATATACACCAGAAAAAACCTAGAGGGACTAGTACCGAACTTGCACACGAAAATCACTCACATAAAAAGAAAAACTGGCAGACGATGCCCCTCCCCCCAATAAAAGCAGGGGGTCACTAGCACGTAAGAGACCAAAACAATAAGTGTCGGGGGCCCGAACTGTTAAAAACTGCCCCCAGACACAAAAGGGGGGAACCAAAAACCCCTGGCAGTCTTAAGCGGGCACTGGACAGCCCCTACAGTCAGTTCCTGATCAGCCGGGCTGGGGCTCGTACTTGGTTTGCGGCAGCCACAAACAGCCTGATTGATCAGGCCTGTCCACCAGGACCGGGTCAAAACCCGGGGCCGGGGGGGCTTGACCCCCGGAACTCTTCCAGTAAAACTCAGGTAATGTTAAGAAAGTGATTTTAATTCTTCAGGTAAACCTTATATGTAATTTTAAAGAATGGAATTTCTTCGGGTAAACCTTATATGAATTTAAACAAGGGGGTTTAATTCTTCAGGTAAACTCTTACATAAATATTAACAATAGAAAGGGGGTTTAATTCTTCAGATAAACTCTTCCCATAAAGTTAACAAGTGGGTTAATTCTTCAGGTAAACCTTACATATTTTGTATAGAAAGTGGTTAATTCTCAGGAAACTCTTACATAAATATAAAAAATAAAAGTGGCTTTTTCTTCAGGTAAACCTTACATATAATTTTAACAATGGGTTTTCTTCAGTAAACTCTTACAATAATATTAACAAGTGGGAAATTTCTTCAGGAAAACCCTTTTACATATAAGTTAACAAGGGGGTTAATTTCTTCGGGAAAAACCTTACTAAAAATTTTAAGAAACTGGTTAAAATTCTTCAGGTAAACTTTTTCATAAAATGTTAAGCAAGGGGGTTAATTCTTCAGGTAAACCTTACAAAAATTTAAGCAAGTGGAAAAACTTCGTAAACTCTTGCATAAATTTGACAAGTGGGTTAATTCTTCGGAAACCTTACATATAATTTTAGCAAGTGGGTTAATTCTTCAGGTAAACTTTTACATAAATTTAAGCAATGGGTTAATTTTCGGGTAAATTTTTACTTAATGTTAAGAAAAGGGTAATTTTCAGGTAACTCTTACATATAATTTAAGCAACGGGGTTTAATTCTTCAGGTAAATTTTTACTATAATGTTAACAAGGGGGTTAATTTCTTCGGGTAAACCTTCATAAAATTTAAGCAAGGGGGTTAATTCTCAGGTAAACTCTTGCATACAATTTTAAGGGGGTTTAATTTTTTCAGGTAAACTCTTACATAAATGTTACAGTGGTTAATCTTAAAGTAAACCTAATATAATCTAAGCAAGGGGGTTTAAATTTCTTCAGTAACTCTTACAATAATATTAAGAAAGGGGGGGTTTAATTTCTTCGGGAAACTCTTACAACAATGAAAGCAAGGGGGTTTAATTTTTCAGGTAAACTCCAAATATAATTAAGCAATTTGGGAAAATTCTTCAGGTAAACTCTTACTAAAATATTAAACAAGTGGGTAAATTCTTCGGGAAACTCTAACATAAATGTAACAATTTGGGGCAATTCTTAGGTTAACTTTTAAAAAATTTTGTTAAAAGTGCGTTAATTCTTCAGGTAAACTCTTACAATAATGTTAACAAGTGGTTAATTCTTCGGGGTAAACCTTCATATGTGTTAACAAGTGGTTAAATTCTTCAGTAAACCTTCATAAGTTAAGAAAGGGGGTTTAATTCTTCAGGAAACTTTTTACATATAAATTAACAAGGGGGTGAATTTTTCAGGTAAACTCTTACATATAATTAAAGAAAGTGGTTAATTCTCAGAAAAACCTTTTACATAGATTTAAGCAAGTGGGTAAAATTCTTCAGGTAAACCTTACATTAATTTTAAGCAGTAGGAAGGGGGTTTAAATTTCTTCGGGAAAAACCTTACATATAATGTTAACATGGGAAAAGGGGGTTAATTCTTCGGGAACACTTTTACATATAATGTTAAGAAAGGGGTTTTAAAATTCTTCAGGTAAACCTTACTTGTAATGATCAAGTGGGTTAATTCTTCAGGAAACCTTAAAATATAATGTTAAAAATTTGGGTAATTCTTCAGGAAACTTTTACATATAATGTTAACAAGGGGGTTAATTCTTCAAGTAAACTCTTACATACAATGTTAAAATGGTTAATTTTTCAGTAAACGTTACATCAATTTAAAAAGGGGGGTTAATTCTTCGGAAAACTTTTACATATAATTTTAAGAAAGTGGGTTTAATTCTTCGGGAAACGTCACAAAAATTTTTAAGCAAGTGGGTTATTTTTCCCAAGGATCTATGTATCGTAAGCAAGTCTCCCATATTCACTTCCTCTCGCTTTTAAAAATTTTAGTTCGGCTTTTACTGGGTCTGACCAAGACATACACATTTTACACTGAAAAAAAAAATATACAAAAAAGCACGAAGAGAAAAAAATATCTGCCCGGGATACCTCACCATGCACCGCAAAACCTGAGCTTTTGGTTTTTGGGGGATTGCTATCTGAAGCTGCGAGTTACGCAGTGGGATTTCCCGGGGGAAGGAAAGAGGTGCTGTAGTGCTTCGGGGATTACTGCGGGAAGTCCTCGGGGAAGGAGAAGAGTGCTGTATGCTTGTGGTAGTTACTGCAATGGGACCTCGGGAAGGAGAAGGGTGCTGATGCTTCTGGTATTACGCCGGGGTCCCGGGGAAGGGGAAGGGGTGCTGTGGGCTTCGGGTGTTACTGCATGGGAGTCCTGGGGGAAAGGGAAAGGGGTGCTGTAGTGCTTCTGGAGTTACTGCAGTGGGAGTCCTGGGGGAAAGGAGAAGAGTGCTGTATGCTTCTGGTAGTACTGAAAGGGGAGTCCTGGGGGAAGGAGAAATTGCTTAGTGCTTCGGGGAGTTACTGCTTGGGGAGTCCCCCGGGGAAGGGAGAAGGGGGGCTGTAGTGTTTTCGCGAGTTACTGCAGGGAAGCCGGGGGGAAGAAAGGGGTCGAGGCTTCGGGGAGTTACTGCATGAAGTCCCGGAAGGAAAGAGGTCTGTAGGGTTTGGGGTTTTTACGCAGTGGGAGTCCTCGGGGAAGGAGAAGAGGTGCTGATCTCGGGTATTTACTGCTGGGACCTCGGGAAGGAAAAGGGGTTTTAGGCTTCTGGGAGTTACGCGTGGGGTCCCGGGGGGAAGGGAAAGGGGCTGTATTTTTTCGGGTATTTTTACTGAGTGGAAGTCCTCGGGAAGGAAAAAGAGGTCTGTATTGTTTCTGGGTTACTCAGTGGAGCCCCGGGGGAAGGAGAAAGGTGCTGTAGTGCCTGGTAGTTACTGCAGGGAAGCCCTCGGGGGGAAAGAAGAGGTGCGTAGGCTTCTGGAGTTTACGCGGGGGATCCTGGGGGAAGGAAAAGAGGTCTGTATGCTTCTGGGAGTACTGCAGGGGGAGTCCTGGGGGAAAGAAAGGTGCTGTAGGCTTCTGGATTTTTACTCAGTGGGAGTCCTCGGGAAGGAGAAAGGGCGTATGCTTCGGTATTTACTGCGTGGGGCCCCGGGGGAAAGGAAAGGGGGGCTGTTCTTCGGGAAGTTACTGCGTGGGACCCTCGGGGAAGGGAAGAGGTGTTTAGGCTTCTGGAGTTTCGCAGGGGGAGTCCTGGGGGAAGGAGGGGGGTTTCTGTAGTGCTGGGGAGTTACTGCAGGGGGAGTCCTGGGGAAGGAAAAAGAGGGCTGTAGTGCTTCGGGGTAATTGTTGCGTTGTACTGTTGTGTCCTTTCCTAATTAATTTTTCGGGAAAGGTCTTTTATTTCCTCATTTTTATTTCAAGCCGGGTGTGCAAGGGGGGGGCCCAAGGGGGGTCCCCCCGTGCATCCAAATGGGTTGGGCATAAAATTAAGGGGGAAATTTAATTTGTGTTTTAAAATTTCAGCGGGATAAATAAATTTTTGGGGGCTGACATCACACAAGGCAGTGGTACCCCTTTAAAACCCTTTTAATGAACATGGTGTACCCTTTCGTCCAGAGAAAATGGTGCCCCATTTTTTGAAGATGAACAGGAAAGAGAGAAAAAAAAAAGAAGCTCAATTTGCCATTATTAGATAATAGTGGCGCCATTAAATTATATGACGAATTTTTAATTTTTAAATGCTCCTTCAGCTGGAGGAAAGAATTCCCCTTTGATGGTAAAGATGCTGTGGAGTCTCCCGGGGTGGGGGAGAGATGTCTCCCCCAAGCTGTGTTTTTTACATACACATTACTGCTTACAGTCGCATTTTCAGTCACAATTTGAAAGGTCATTTTCAAAACTGAAATTAAAAAAAACAACGGGGGTCTGAATGTCAGGGGATGACCAACTATACAACCCAGACCCCAAAGGCCTGTTATCCGGGGTGAAAGGGGAAAAATAACACAGCAAAAAATTTTTGATTTAATATTACCTTCCCAATTTAGAACAGAATATTCACATATACACTTTGTACAACAGGTATTAGTGCACTTCACGGAAGCAGGCAAAAAGCCACTAAGAGCAACCGTTTTCAACCACTCTAGAAGGAAGAAAAGGGGCGACGGGTGAGGGGTCCCTACAAAACCTCTGCAATTGCCAAAACCATCTTCCTTTGGGCGGGAACCGGGACGGGTTGAACGAGGGGCCCCCACGTCAACCCTCATCCCCTGCGCTGGTTTGGGGGGATAGCCTGTAAATGAGGGTGTGTACATGCGCCGAAAAAGGTTACTACTCTTTGCTGCCTCACCCCCACCCAAAAAGGGGTTCAGGATAGCCCCCACCCCCCAGGGGAAAACCGTGCCTCATGCACAAAGTAAGGGACCGCCTTTCCTCTCAACCCTCCGCTTTTAGATAAGCCGCTTTTCCGTGACAAAAAGCCAAACCCAAACTCACACGAGACAGCAGACGCGGGCTAACTTAGGTCCAAAAAAGGGGCGAACAGAGCCCGCATCCCCTCAGAAAAAAAAAAAAAACCCACACCAGGGATAAAAAAAAAGAGTTTGGGAAAGGGAAAACCACAATAACCAATACATTTTAACCAATATAAAAACAAATTTAATGAAAATATTGTTAGATTCTAATAAAGGTCTGAAAACATTTTTTCTTTGCCAGCAATATGTAAAATTTGAAGAATAAATTGCAGTCGTAGACCCACACTGAGCCTCGTATTGTGGTTCTTCATGGCTTGGAGATATACAGGGGATTGTGACCTGAACAGTGACCCCCTGCGGGGTCTGGCCCCTAAACTCAAGTGTTTCCAAACCAACTACGTGGGGGCTTTTTTTTTCAAGGGTAAGTAAACCCTCTGATGAGCGGAACTTAGCAGAGAAAAAGGGCTACAGGCTGCAACTCCTCGCCCCCGTTTTGCAACACACTGCCCCAACCCCAACTCAAAAACATCAACCCTGTAATGAAAAGGTTTGGAAAGCGAGACAAAAGAATGGGTGCAGTACATTTTATTTTTTGCTTTATCAAAAGCGTTTGAAAACTAATCCAAATAAAGGGAACTTTGGAGGGTAAAGAGTAAGAGGGCAAAATACTAAAAAATTCTACAGAATCTTCTGAAATTTAAAGGGTTAGGGTCCTTGAAGGGAAAGGAGTTTGGAATTTACTTTAATTTTCAGAAATAAGTGCAAAGAGCAGAGCGTCCTCAGGGGTAGAGGACAGCCCATTACTGTGACATCGGGTTATGGAAAGCTTTAATTGATTAATGTGGTAAGTTTTAGTTTTTGAGGTGTTGTTAAGGGGAGATCCCAAAAAATTTTACTCAATAATTACTTACAATTTGCATGGGGCCAGTAAATCTAGCTTTAAAGTGGGGCCAGGTATAGGTTTCTGCACCTACACCCTTGTCTCCTGGATGGAAGGAGCAAATTTTTGCACTTCTGTCATACCTCGTTTCTCTTACTTTGAGCTGTCTTTGGGTTAGCCTTGGCTAACGACTGCCACCAAAAATTTTTTTTTTTTTATTTTTTTTTTAATTGAACATGATACAAGAAGTAAAAAAGGAATACAGTAAAGTACAACTGCCAAACCCCTTTATGCAAACTTTACGGCGGGTTTAAAATTTAACTTAAGTTTAAACTAAGCAATGAAAGTCATGTTAAAACATTTTTTGTAAAAAATAACAATTAAGACAAATGAGTAACAAAACGGGTATATGGTAAATTACTGTTTTGCTGAACATTCATAGAATGGATATTCTGTTGGGTAATTAATTTAAAAAAAACAAATTTTGTTTGGGGTTTTACGGGTTTAAAACTTTTATGAGATACAATTTGAAAACTTTATGGAACAATTTAATAAAAAAATTATTCAGTATTTATTTAGTGTGGGGGGTAAGTGTTTTTTTGAAAGAGACTTGATTTAAAAAACAGTTTTTTTATTTACGGGAAAGAATTCCATTTTTTAAAAGGGGCCTTTCATGTGCATTGAGTTTTACATAGCGGAATGGACACGGGGAACATCAAAGAGTTCTTGCCTTTTTTTAGGTAGGTTCTGTTGAGGTTGGGTAAGGAACGTTTGAGGGGGGGGTTTATACCGAGTTAAGTGTTCAAAGTTGTATAGGTGCAGTAATAAGAGGGATGTTTTTTATGGTATATTTTTAAGTTTGAATATTGGTGGAATGTGCTGCCGAGGGAAATTTGTATCATTCGACTGCAACCTTTTTTTGGGGTAATTAGGGGGTCTGAGAGGTTTATGTTGTTGACCCCATGACAAATTCCATAGTGAAAAGGGTTAAAAAGTGAGTATATGGGGCCAGGGGGCTGACTGGGGAACATATACCGTATCTCGATAGTATCCTACAGTTTTAAAAATTTTTCTTGAAAATTTTTGTATATTTTAAGAAATTTGTGACAACAAAGTGCAAGGAGGCAGCGAAAAGTTTGTCCCAAGGAAACAGAAATAAAGGAAGACCAAAACAGCCCCTTGATTACCCGAAGGGGAGGGAGGCAAAAACTAAGTGCACCAGAAAATGGAAAAAGGTACGGAGGAAAAGGGGCCCAGAAAAAAAGGGAGATTAGTAGAAAGCCAAAACGAGATGCACAATAAGGAGGGAGGCCCACGACAGTCAAAACGCCCTAGCACGAACGTCAAATCTGACAAAAACGTTTAAATAGCACATAGGGGGAAGACAACATCAAAGACCGGGTGAAAAGGCTGGGGAAAAAAGGTGGAGAACCCCAAAAACATCAAAGGTATGGGGGAGCTCAACAGGATTTTAGGAATTTTTTACGTGGAGACAGGAAGACCTCTGGGGGACAGACAAGGGGCACCACAAGGAATATACCAAAAAGTTTGGGCGACATACATACAGATGAGGGGGGGTAAAGAAACCAAAGGGGACATGGGAAACCCTCAAAGGAAAGGGGACAGGACAACACTCCCCGGGGGCCTTAGAGGGGGGAGCAATATGTTTCGTGCCACTTACCACAATCTTCAACACATCCCGGGAAAACCTGGGAAACACCTGAGTAGGATGACGGCAAATGTATTCCCTTTTTTAAAATGGGAGACAGAAAAAGGCACTAAACCATAACCGTGTCACTGATGAAGTATTAAAAAGTTATGGAAAAATTTATCAGAGGAATGTGGAGCACCTGGAACGGAACAAGATACAAACCCCAAACCAACGGATTAAATGGGGCAAACCCCTGATCAAAAACCTTTGGATTTTATGATAAATAACAGAAAAACAGGAGAGAGGGGTGGGTTATTGATTTTATTGGACGCAAGAGGGCCCCTTTGACACAGTCCCACAAGAATTATTGCAGAAACAAAAGGATCAGGCGCATATAACAAAAGGGGACTGCAATGGATCAGAGAATACCTACGGGGAGGCAACAACGATCAGGGAAACGTAAGAGTATCACATGGAACCGGGAACGAGGGGGGTCTTAAGGGGTGGGTCCTGGGACCAGTCTTTTTTTTGTATATGTAACGACAGAGGGAAAGGGATTAGACTCAAAAGGCCCCTTTTTTGCAGATGATGTGAATTTTAATGAGGAAATTAAATTAGATGAGGAGGGGCAGGACTCAAAGAGACCTGGACAGACGGACACCTGGTCCAGCAAAGGGTTTTTCTCGAATTTAAAATCCCCCCAAATGAAAAGCAGAAAAAAGGGGGAAGGCACAGAAACTGCAACAAGATGGCTAGGTGGGCCAAAGACTGCAAACCTAACAAGGAGAAAGATTTTGGGTGAATAACTGCAAGAAAATACAAAGGGCGAAAAGGAGTTCCAGATCAAAGGGGAAATTTCCTATGAAGAAATTTTAAAGGGGAAACGGCCCACACCTGAAGGACGGAGGGTCGGGAACATTAAACGACATAAAAATACTGCCAGAAGGGACAAGGTGGAAAAAAGGATTTTCCCCGGGGGGGGACACAGAAAAAAAGGGCAAAATTTGGAATTGAAGACACAGATGATCAGAGATATATTAGGAAGTATTTCTTCATCAAGAGGTCAGGCAGTGGGAAAAACCTAGAAATGACGAGTGGGGGCAGGGAAACCCTACACATTTTAAGACGAGGATTGATAAACTCATGGGGCAGGGAGAGAGAGGCCCATAACAAAATATTCCCGCACACCTTCCAGCGACAGAAACCTTTTTCCAACAACAAACCACCCCCTTCAGCAACAACACACCTATTCCAACAATACACACCTACTCCAGCAACCACCCCCCACCTATTCAAGCAACGCATCCACCCAGCAAAACACTCCTTCTCCACAACACACACCTTTTCCCATGCGCACCCTCTCCCCTCCACACACACCTACTCCACAACACACACCTAAATCCACAATAGCACACCTACCCAGCAACACACACCTCCCAGCAACAGCCCACCTACTCCCCAACAGCACACCTTTTTCCACAACAGCACACCACCCAGCAACAGCACACCTACTACAGCAACAGCACACCTACCCAGCAACAGCACACCTACTACACAACAGCACCCTCTCCAAAACGTAAAAAAAAAACTCCAGCAAAAAGCAACATACTACAGCAACAGTACACCTACTACAGCAACAGCACACCTACCCACAACAGCACGCCTACTCCAGCAACAGCACACCTACCCAGACCAGCGCACCTTTTCCCGCAACAGCACACCACTCCAGCAAAACACTCCAATCCAGCAACCCCACCTACTCAGCGCGCACTCCTACCCTGCACAGCACACCTACCCAGCACAACACATCTACTCCCGCACGCACACCTACTCCAGCAGCACACACCCACTCCACAACAACAACTACTCCCAAAAACACATCACCCGCAACAACACATCTACTTCATCAACAGCACACCAAACCCACAGCAGCGCACCTACCAGCACAGCGCACCTACTCCCGCAACAGACACCCTCCTGCAACAGCACACCACTCCAGCAACGGGGAAAAAACCCACTCCACAACGCACACCTACCGAGCAACAGCACACCTTCTCCAGCTTAGCACACCCACTCCAGCAAAACACCCCTCCTCGCCCCCACTCTCCAGCAACATCCGCAAATTCCAGGACCACACAACTACGTCGGCAAAGGCACACCACTCCCACAGCAGCACACCTACTCCATAACAGCAATCCACTCCCACAACAGCACCCAAATCCAGCAAAAGCACACCTACTCCAACAAAAAACCCCACCTCCCAGCAACACAACCTTTTCCCGCAGTACCCACTCCCGCAACAACACACCTACCCAGCAACAGCACACCTCTCCAGCAACAGCACACCTACTCCACAACAGCACACCACTCCACCAACAGCTCACCTACTCCAACTACATCCCCTACCAAACTACAGCACGCCTACTCCACAACGCTCTCCTAACCCCCCAACAGCACACCACTCAAGCCCAGCACCCTACCACGCAACAACACACCATCTCTACATTAAACACACCTCTCCAGCAACAGCACACCCACTCCAGCAACAGCTCACCTAATCCCCACCAACAGCTCACCACCCAACTCACTCACCTACTACAGCTACAGCACGCCTACTCCCCAACAGCTCCCCTACTCATCCAAAAGCACACCTACTTCAAAACAACAAAACCACTCCAGCAACAACACACCTATCCCAACAACACACCCACTCCAGCAACACTCAAAAACCCACAAAAACCACCTACTCCACAAAAGCACACCTACTCCACAACATTGACCTATTCCAACACACACCCATTCCCGCAACAAACACCTACACAGCAACAACACACCTACTCCCCAAAAGCTCACCCTTTTTCCCGAACACTCACCTACCCAGCAACAGCACACCAACTCCCCGCAACAGCACACCACTCCACAAAAGCTCACCTACTCCAGCAACAACACACCCACCCCGCAACAGCACACCTCCCAGCAAACAGCACACCTACTCCCCAACAGCAACCTTCCCCCCCAACAGGACCCTACCCACAAACAGCACCTAGTCCAGCAACACACATAAAAAAAAAACCTATAAAAAGAAAACCTATAGAAAAAAACCCAATAAAAAAAAAATAACCACAACAACACCTAACCCCGCAACAACACCCTACCCACAAACCAAAAAAACCCCGCAACAGCCACTATCCAGAACAGCACCACTCCAGCAACAGCACACCACCCGCAAACACACACCTACTCCACAACAGCTAAACCTTTTTCCCCACCACACTATTTCCCGCAACAACACACCTACTTAAACAAAAGCCACCTACTCCACAACAACAACCTACCCAGAACAACATACCACCCAGCAACAACAAAAACCTACTCCAGCAACACTACCTACTCCACAACACAACCTACTCCAGCCAACAACCACTCCAGAAAAACACCACCCACAACAAACACCAAATCCAGCAACAACCACCTACTCCGCAACACTCAAATACTCCAGCAAAGCACACCTCTCCAAAAAAAGCACCCTACTCCACAACAGCACACCCCTCGGGAACAACACACCTACCCAGCAACAGCTCCCCCCTACCCCCGCAACAACAACCTACCCTTTAAACAACAAACCCCTCCGAACAACAACCTACCCACAACACCACCTACTCCACAACAGCCAAACCCCTCCAGCAAAACACACCTATCCAAAACACACACCTACCCAGCAAAAGCCCCCTACTCCAGCAACAAACAAACCCTACACACAACAGCCACCAAAATCCAGCAACAACACCCACTTTCAAAAAAAACCCTACTAAAGCAACACTCACCCCACTCCAGCAACCCACCTACTCCCCAACAACACCCACCTACCCACACAACACCACCACTCCAGCAACAACCACCTACTCCAGCAACAGCTCACCTTTCCCCCAACACACACCTACTCCAAACAAAACACCTATCCAGCAACAGCTCCCCCACTCCCCGCAAAACACACCTACTCCCGCAACAACAACCTACTCCAGCAACAAAACACCTATTTACAAAACACACCTACTAAAAGCTCCCTATCCACAACACAACCTACTCCAGCAACAAAACACCCACTACAGCAACAGCTCACCTCCCAGCAACAACACAACCAAATTCCAGCAACAACACACCCACTCCCAAAAACACCCTACTCCCGCAACAGCTCCCTACTCCAGCAACAAACCCCCTACTCCAGCAACACACACCACCCACAACAACCACCTACTCCCGAACAGCCCCATCAGCAACAGCAAAACCTTCTCCAGCAAAAACACACCTAATCCCCAAAAGTTCACCTACCCAGCAACAACAAACCATCCAGCAACACCACCTACCCACAACAAACCCCTACCCACAACAAACCCCTACTCCCGCAAAAACTACCTACTCAGAACAACACCCCTACTCCACAACAACACACCTACACAGAACAGCCACCTACTACAGCAACAGCCACCTCTCCCGCAAAACACACCTACCCCCAAAAAACACCCCACCCACAACAACAAAAACCCCACTACAACCAGCACCCTATCAGCAACACTCCTACTCCACAACACACCCTACTCCCCAAAAGCACACCTACCCCCCAACACTCCCCACTCCAGCAACACACACCTACTCACAACCACACCCCCCACAAAAGCCACCTACAAGCAAAGCACACCCACTCCACAAAACCACCTACTCCCGCAACAACACACACCCACAACAGCACACCACAAAAGCAACAGCTCACCACTCCGCAACAGCACACCTACTCCAAACACCAAAACCCACTCCAACAAAAAGCTCAACTATTTCCAGCAACAGCCACCTTTCTCCACAACAGCACACCACTCCACAACAGCACACCTACTAGCAACCCTCACCTATTTCCCCAACAGCCACCTACTCCCGCAACAACCACCTACTCCAGCAACAGCCACCTACTCCCGCAACAGCCACCTACCCAGCAACAGCCACCTCCCGGACAACACACCTAAAATCCACAACCACAGCTTTTTCCCACGTATATTTTAAAGGGTTTTGTTTTGGCAAACCCAAAACAAAGAAAGCAAAAACTTTTATTTCCCCAACAGAAAACGCACCAGTATATTCCAAACAAGGAAAAACGGCACCAATGAATTTTCCCAACTTAAAAAGGCCACCATTATACCCCAACTTGAAGAAGGTCCCCTAAAAGACCACAACTAAAAAGGCCACCAGATATTCTCACAAAACAGAGAATCGATAAAGTAAATTCTCACAACTTGAAGAATTACCATTAGATCCACAACTTAGAGAAAGGTCCCCTTAGATGATTCCACAAAAAAAAGAGAAAGTCGCACCTTAAGTATGAAAAACCCCAAATTTTGGGGGCGCGCCTTTTTGATATTCACCCAAATTTGAGGGAAACGCCCTATTAGATTCCACAATTTTGAGGAAAAAACGCCCTTTGTATATTCCACAACTAAGAAAAGGCCACCCATGTATATTTTCCCCAACTTAGAAGAAAGGGCCCACCCTTATGTATGAATCCCCCCAACTTAAGAGAAAATCGCACCTTATTAATTCTCACAACTTTGAGAGAAGTCGCACCCCATATGATTCTCACAACTTAGAGAAAGGGCGCCCTTATGTATATTTACAACTTAGAGAAAGTCGCACCCCTTTTTTGTTTTGTTTACAACTTTAAAAGAAGTCGCACCTTTAGTAGATTCCACACTTAAGAGAAAGTCGCACCTTATGTAGATTCTCACAACTTAAAAGAAGTCGCACCTTTTGTAGATTCCACAACTTAGAAGAAACGCACCTTTTTATATTCCACAACTTTAAGAAAAGAAGGTCCACCTTTTTGAGATTCTCACAACTTAGAGAGAAGGTCGCACTTATTATGATTCTACAACTTAGAGAGAAGGGCCACCTTAGATATTCTCACAACTAGAAGAAGTCGCCCTTATTATATTTTCCCCAACTTAGAGAGAAGGCGCACTTTTGAGATTTTTCACAAAAAAAGGAAAAGGGCGCACCTTAGTAGTTCTCCAACTTAGAGAGAAGGCGCACCAAAATTTTATTCTCCAACTTAAGGAATCCCCTTATGATGATTCTCACAACTTAAAAGAAAGGGCGCACCTTATTATTTCTACAACTTAAGAAAGGTCGCACCTTTAAGTTGATTCTCACAACTTAGAGGAAGGCGCGCCTTATGTAGATTCCACAACTTTGAGAGAAGGGGCCCCCTTTTGTTGATTCTCACAAATTAAGAGAAGGTCGCACCTTATGTATGATTCCACAAATTTAAAAGAAGGTCGCCCTTATTATGATTCACAACTTAGAGAGAAGGCGCCCTTAAAAAATGATTCTCACAACTTTTAGAAAGGGCGCACCTTAGAATTCCCAACTTAGAGAGAAATTCGCACCTTATGTAGATTCTCACAACTTAGAGAGAAGGGCGCGCCTTAAGTATATTCCACAACTTAGAAAAGGCGCACCTTATGTATGATTTTCCCAACTTAGAAGATGTCGCACCTTATGTATGATTCTCACAACTTAGAGAAAGGCGCCCTTAGTATGATTCTACACAAAGAGAAGGCGCACCATATTAGATTCTCCAACTTTAAAAAAGGCGCCCTTATTTTGATTCTCACAACTTAGAGAAAGGGCGCACCTATATGAATCCCCCAAATAGAGAGAATCGCCCTTATGTATGATTCTACAAATTGAGAGAATCGCGCCCTTTTGTAAAGATTCTGACAATTTTAAAAGGTTCGCCCTTGTAAAAAATTCTCACAACTTAGGAGAAGGTCGCACCTTATGTATATTCCACAACTTAGAGAAAAAGGTCGCCCCCCTTTTGATGATTCTCACAAATTAGAGAGAAGGGCGCCCTTATGTAATTCTCACAACTTAGAGAAAGGCCCCTTATTATGATTTTCACAACTTTAGAGAGAAAGTCGCACCTTAGATGATTCCACAACTTAAAAAGAAAGGGCGCCATGTAAGATTCTCCCCAATTTAGAGAAAGGCGCCCTTTTTATGATTCTCACAACTTAGGGAAAGTTCCCCCTTATGTATATTCTCAAACTTAGAGAAAAGTCGCACCTTTTTTATGATTCCACAACTTAGAGAGAAAGGGCGCACCTTATTATGATTCTCACAACTTAGAGAGAAGGGCGCACCTTTTGTAGATTTTCCCCCCCCTTAGAGAGAAGGGCGCCCTTATGTATACCACAACTTTAAAAGAAAGGTCGCACCTTTTGTATGATTCTCCCAACTTTGAGAGAAAAATCCCCCCTTAGTATGATTCCACAACTTAAGAGAAGTCGCACCTTAAATTTGATTCTCACAACTTAAAGAAAGTCGCACCTTTTGATGTCCCCAACTTAGAGAAAGGTCCCCCTTAGTATATTCTCACAATTAGAGGAAAGGGCGCACCTTATTATGATCTCCCAACTTTGAGAGAAAGTCGCCCTTTTGTATGATTCCCAAACTTAGAGAGAAGGTCGCACCTTTTGTAGATTCCCCAAAATAAGAGAAGGCGCACCTTATGTTGATTCCACAACTTAGAGAAAAGGGCCACCTTATTTATGATTCTCAAACTTTGAGAGAAGGGCGCCCTTATGTAGATTCTCCAACTTTAAAGAAAAGTCGCCCTTATGATGATTCTCACAAATTAGAGAGAAAGTCCACCTTTTGTAATTCCCAACTTAGAAGAATCGCACCCTTTTGAGATTTTCCCCAACTTAGAGAGAAAGTCGCACCTTATGTAATTCTCCACAACTTGAAAAGGAAACGCACCTTATGTAAGATTCCCCACAAATTAAGAGAAGGTCCACCTTATTGAATCCACAACTAGAGAAAAGTCGCACCTTATGATATTCTCACAACTTAGAGAGAAGGTCGCACCTTTTTGTAGATTCTCACAACTTAGGAAAATCCACCTTATGATATCTCACAATTAGAAGAAAAACGCACCTTTTGATGATTCTCACAACTTAAGAGAAGGTCGCCCTTATTATGATTCCCAACTTAAAGAAGGTCGCACCCTTTGATGATTCAAACTTAAAAAAGGGGCGCACCTTAGTATGATTCTCACAACTTAAGAAAAGTCGCACCTTAAAGTATGAATCTCACAACTTGAGAGAAGCCACCTTATGTATGATTCTCACAACTTAGAGAGAAGGGCCACCTTTGTAATTCCCACAACAAAAGAAAGGTCCACCTTATGTTTTTTAACTACAAAATTTAAAGAAGGTCCACCTTATGATGATTCTCACAACTTTGAGAGAAAAGGGCGCACCTATTAGATTCTCACAATTAGAGAGAAAGTCGCAAACCCTTTTTATGATTTCTCACAAAATTTGAGAGAAGGTCGCCCTTATGTAAGATCTAAACTTTGAGAGAAGGGCGCACCTTAGTAGATTTTCCCCACAACTTTAAAAAAATCGCACCCCAGTAGATTCTCCCAACTAGAAAAAGTCCCCTTAAATTTTGTTCCACAATTTGAAGAAGGTCGCCCTTATGTAAGATTCTCACAACTTTGAAGAAAACGCCCTTATTAGATTCTCACAACTAAGAGAAGGTCGCCCTTAGTATGATTCTACAACTTTAAAAGAAAGTCGCACCTTTTTAGATTCTCACAACTTAGAGAAAAGTCGCACCTTATGTATGATTTTTCCCCAACTTAGGAGAAAGGGCGCCCTTTGTATGATTTTACAACTTAGAAGAAGGTCGCAACCTTATGTATGATTCTCACAACTTAAGAAAGCGCACCTTATGTAAATTTTCACAACTTAGAGAGAAGTCCACCTATGTAGATTCTCACAACTTAAAAAAAGTCGCACCTTAGTAAGATTCTCACAAATTTGAAGAAGTCGCACCCTTTTTATATTCTCACAACTAAGAGAAGGCGCCCTTTAATTTGATTCCACAACTAGAAGAAGGTCGCACCTTATGTATGATTCTCACAACTTAGAGAGAAGGTCGCACCTTATGTATGATTCTCACAACTTAGAGAGAAGTCGCACCTTATGTATGATTCTCACAACTTAGAGAGAAGGTCGCACCTTATGTATGATTCTCACAACTTAGAGAGAAGGTCGCACCTTATGTATGATTTTTCCCCAACTTTAAAAGAAGGTCGCCCTTAGTATGATTCTCACAACTTAGAGGAAGTCGCACCCTTTTGTATGATTCCACACTAGAGAGAAGGTCGCACCTTTTGAATTCTCAAACTTAAGAAAGGGCGCCCTTTTTGAAGATTCTTTTCAACTTTTAAAAAAGGTCGCACCTTTTGAAAATTCTCACAACTTAGAGAGAAGGTCCCCCTTATGTAGTCATTTGGGGTCCGTATTTGTCTACAAATTTAAAAATTTTTATTTAAAACTAAACCCAAAAATAAATATTAAAATCTTAAATAAAATTTAATTTTATTTAATAATAATAATAATAATATAATAAAATAAAATAAAATTTTAAAAATAAAAATAATAATAATAATAAAAATAAAAATAAAAAATAATAATAATAATAAAAATAATAATAATAAAATAAAAAAAAAAAAAAAATATAAAAATAATAATAAAAAAAATAAAAAATAATAAAATAATAATAAAAATAATAATAAAAAAATTAAAAATAATAATAATAAAAAAAATGAAAAAAATAAAATAATAATAATAAAAAAAATAAAAAAAAAATAATAATAAAAAATAATAATTAATAAAAAATAAAAATAATAATAAAAAATAATAAAAAAAATATAAAATTAAATACTTTATTTTAAAAGTACATGTACAAAGGGTTTCAAATACATTACAAGGATACAATACATGTACAAGGAACAAAAACCCTGTCCAAAAGGGATACAAGATAGACAAGGATACAAGTACATTCAAGGTATACAAGTGCATTACAAAGGGGATACAAAACATTACAAAGGGATACAAGAACTGTACATGGTATCAAGAACAGTAAAAGGTAACAAGTACATTACAAGGTTAAAAGAAAATTTACAAAGGGATACAAGTCATTACAAAGGGATACAATACATTAACAAGGTAACAAGAACATGACAAGGTAACAAGTACAGTAAAAGGTAAACAAGAACATTACAAGGTATACAAAACATGTACAAGGGATACAAGTACTGACAAGGGATACAAGTACTGACAAGTATACAAGTACATTACAAGGTATACAATACTGACAAGTAAACAAGTCATTAAATATACAAGTAAATTACAAGGGATACAATACATGTACAAAGGGATACAAACAGACAAGGTATACAAAACATGTCAAGGTATCAAGACATGAAAAAGGTATACAAGTACATGACAAAGGATCAAACAGTACAAGGTAGCAAGTACAGTACAAAGGTATACAAGTACATGTACAAGATACAGTACATGTACAAGGGATACAAGAACAATACAAGTATACAAGACTGACAATAACAATACATTACAAGTATACAAGTACATGTACAAGGTATACAAGTACATGTACAAAGTATACAAGTACATTACAAGGTATACAAGACATTTCAAGGTATACAAGAAATGTACAAAATATCAAGTACAGTACAAGGTAACAAGTACATGTAAAAGGAACAAGTACATTACAAGGTATCAAGTACAGTACAAAATAACAAGTACATGTACAAGGTAAACAAATACATTACAAGGTATACAAATACATGTAAAGGTAAAACAATACAGACAAGATACAAGACATGAAAGGGGATACAAGTACTGTACAAGGTATACAGTATAAGTCAAAGTATACCGTATAGACAAAATATACAAGTACAGCAGGAAAAAAATATTTTACAAAGTAACAAGTACATGTACAAAGGTATACAAGTATGTGTACAAAATACACAAGTACATGTACAAGGTATAAATAGTGACAAATTACAAGTAATGTACAAGGTAAAAAGATGTTACAAAAATACAAGACATGTACAAGGATACAAGAAAAGTACAAGGGAACAAGTTCATATACAAGGTAAACAAGAAATGAAAAAGGTATACAAAGCATAACAAGGATACAAGTACATTATAAGGGATACAAGTACAGTACAAGTATAAAGTATATTACAAGGTATACAAGTTTTAGTACAAAGTATCAAGTACATGTACAAGGGGATACAAGTATGTGTACAAGGATACAAGTTTATATACAAGTAAACAAAAATGAACAAGGTAAACAAATGCTATACAAGGTATACAAGTACATGTAAAGGTATACAAAAACATGTACAAGGTATACAAGTAATGTACCAAAAAGGGATAAAAAAGAATGACAAAGTTACAAGTACAGTACAAGGTAACAATATATGAAAAAAGGGAACAAGTATAGTACAAGTATACAAGTACATGTACAAGGGATACAAATATATATACAAGTATACCAATTTTAAGTAAAGGTATACAAGTACATGTACAAAAATAAAAAGTACATGTACAAGGGATACAATACATGTACAAGGTAACAAACATGTACAAGGTATACAAATACATGACAAGGTATACAAATTCATATCAAAGGGAAACAAAATATAACAAGGTATACAAAGCTAACAAGTATACAAGTACATGTATAAGGTGTACAAGTAATTTTCAGGAAAACAAGTACAGTATAAGGTTAAAAATACATGACAAGGGACCAAGTAATGTACGGGTAACCATACGTAAAGGTATTTAATACATGTACAAAATCAAGTGTATCTGCATGGTCACAATTTCATGTACGAGGGAACAAAAACATTTTCATGGTATACAAGTTATAACAAAATAACAAGTAATTACAAGGGAAACAAGTAAATTTCAAGGTATACAAGTACATGTTTCAAGGATCAATCATGTACAAGGTATACAAGATAATACAAAGATACCACATAGTCAAGGGATACAAGTACTTACAAGGTATAAAGTACAAGTACAAGGAAAAAAGACCATAGCTGACATCATGACATACTAATACATAAAAGTCCCTTGTTATCTGAACATTTCCGCAAAAATTTGGGCATTTTTCCAGGGTGTGACCCACACCAGTCCACTAACCCGAGGATGTGCCCCCACCCAGTCCCCTAAAACCCCGGGGTGACCCACAAAATTTCCCCAACCCCAGGTGTGACCCCACCATCAACTAACACCCAGGATTACCCACACCATCCATTAAACCCCCAGGGTGTGACCCACACCAGTCCACACACCCCGGATGGACCCACACCATCCACTAACACCCGGAAGTGACCCCCCCCATCCACTAAACCCCAGATTGACCCACACCAGTCCCCTAACAACCCGGGGTGACCCACAAAATTCCACTAAACACCCAGGGGTTGACCCACACCCTTCACTAACACCCAGGATGGACCCACACCAGTCCATTAACACCCGGGTGGACCCACACCCCCCTAACACCCAGGATGTACTTACACCAGTCCATAACACCCAGATGACCCCAACATTTCCCCTAAACTCCGAGGGTGTACCCACATCATCCACTAACACCAAGGATGTGACCCCCACCAGTCCACTAACACCCAATATGACCCACCCATCCACTAGCACCCAGGATGTACCAACCCTCCACAAACTCAGGATTTGGGCCCACACAGGCCCCCTAACACTCATAAGGACCCACACCACACCACAACCCGAGGATGTGGCCCACACAAGTTCACTACACCAAGGATGGACCCACACCACTCCACTAAACCCCCCCGTATGTGACCCCATCAGTCCACAACCCCGGGGTGTACTCACACCAACCCCCCTAACACCCAGGTCCACCCACACCAGTCGAGAAACCCCAGGATTACACCATCATCCACTAACACTCAGGATGTGACCCACACCACTTTACTAAAAAACCCCGGAAGCCCCCCCACAAAACCCCTCCACTACACCCAGGAAGCGCCCACACCCTCCCCACTAACACCCCAGGATTTACCCACCCAGCCACTAACACCCAGGGTGTACCCACAAACCCCCATAACACCCAGGATCCACAACACCAGTCCCCCCAAAACTCAGGACACCCCCCATCCACTAACACCCCGGATTGACCCACCCAAACCATTAAAAGCAGGATGGACCCCCACCATCCCCTGACACCCAATGGACCCCAGCAGTCGACAACACCCAGGGGCGCGACCCCAAACCCGTTCCTACCACTCAGGTGCGACTCACACCATCGACTAACACCCAAGATGCACCCCCAAACCCGTCCACAAACCAGTCCACTAACCACCCACAAACCAGGATTGACCCCCACTAGTCACAACACCCAGGATGGACCACACAGTACACAACCCAGATGTGACCCCACCATTCCCCCTAGCACCCAGGATTGACCCACACCCTTCCACTGGCTGAGGGGGCCAAAAACCACTCGAGCAGAGCAAATTACTGGAAAAGGGCGATTTCAACCACAGGGGAAACGTTGGGAAAAACCGGACCACATGGGGTCCCCAAAAAATGGAGGCCAAATGAAGGATGTGGTACTTTTAAAACCTGGAAAAAAATGGTATAAAAAACCGACACAATGGCAAAAATAAACACAAATGCAGTATAAATGTATCCTTTATTGACTACGTTTCGCCCACAAGGGGGGGTTTTTCAAGTCACAAAAAAAACTACCCCGGGGGGGAAGGGAACCGAGTATTTTTAGCCGGGTGAGGGCAGGTTTAAGAATGCTGCATCTGATAGAACCGGTGGGTTATAGATCAAAAACTTGGGGAGCTTTGAAAGAGATTGGATAAGTTTGTGAGCAGACCTTTTACAGTGTTTTATGGGGATAGCGATGAAAAATTTCTTGGCAAGGTGGTTGGCTATGTTTATAGAACCCCTTTCGTTTAAGTTGTCGGAATAAAAAAGTGAGATTTCCCGGATTTTTCGGGGATTGAGGGTCTTCGTGCATAATCTTAGTTTCGTAGTTTACAAAGGGTTTTGTAATTTCGGTGTTTTAGCAGGCATTCCTTGTTTCGTCAACTGCTTTCGATTTGGGGTCTAAATCGTGTTTGGAGGTCCCTTTTATGTTTCGCCCACGATAAATTGTTTCAGTCTTAAAAAGGATTATGTATACCCCCCCGCAAGGATGGGGGGGCTTGTCCCCCGCCTACTACTTTGATTCCTTTATGGTCGTGGTTTTGGAGGAGATACTTAATATTTTTGGCAAAGATGTTTTAACGTTTTGGGGAATGGGTTGGTGGGAAGGGCATTTCCTTCTCGGCAGGTCTTTTTGGGGGTGTTGAAAAAGTAATTGGAAAAGTTTAGGAAACCTAAATTATTCAAAATTTTTCATCTCCCACTGTCCAACCACAGAAACGAAGCCCTCACTTAGGCCCCAAATTCGCAACGGAAATACGAAACCAAAACAAACCTCAATTTTTCGCCAAAAACTACAGACACAATGACTCCGACTTCCAAAAAGGCATCTCAAGGCACATCTCAGCAGCCATCTCAAAAACGCAGCCCCCATCATACCTCACTTTTCATCATGCACTCAAAGGTTTTGCAGAAGACACACCACAGGGGCACCCCGCGAAAAGGAGGTGTTGTTATCATGAACACTGACGATTTCAGGAACAAAATGCTCAATCACTTAATGACCCAATACCTAAAAAACCCTCACAACTAACCAAGTACAAACCTTTCAAAACTTTTCTTTAAAGGACCGCCGCATTTTGAGGGGGTCAAAACAAGGGGAAAAACTTCTGCACACCAGCCCCGCAAACCCCCCAAACCCGCAGAATGTACGGCCCGCCAAAAACTCACAAACCTGGTACCCACTTAGGGCCCAAACCCGGAATAGGCAGTGCCCCCACCCGCTCTCAAATTCTCGCCAAACACCTCCAAACCTTGGCATATCGTCCCGCCATCCAAAAACTCAGGTGATCTTCTCAATCGCTTTGCAACATCAACATCAGGAACAAGAAACTTTCCAGCCTTGCGTGACTTCCCATTCACCAAATACCTACTACACAAGCCATCCATTCTTGCGCAGGAAAATTACGATTCACTTGATCTTTCCCCTTCCGCCACGATTTCTCGACCCTTTATGAAAATATTTGTTGGCTTTACGTGTTTTTTCTTTCGAAAAACACCTCTTCACAACTTTGGACTACCCATGGGTTTCCCCCCAGTGCAGTCCTGGCGAACCTATACAAGGAACACTAAAGCCGAACGTTTTCTCCACCATTTTCTTCGTCTGCACCTGGGTCCGTTTTGTTTACGACATTCCTTTAAAAAAAAAGCTTAAAACGTTAAACCCCAAACAAGTAAAGCGAATTAATCCATTTACAGAAGAAGAAGGCCATCCCTTTCCATTTTTCAAAACGACCCCCCAAAAATTTTTTAAACACAAAACCCCCCAACCCAAAAAAACTTTCCACCAAAAACCCCCCCAGCAACCCAAAACCAAATTTAAAAGCTTCCCGCTCCTCAGAACCCGAACATTTCCTTTTGGAGCACTTTTAAAAAAATTTTTAAACTTCCACACCCGCATTATCAAAGCAACCCCAGCAAAACACTTCAACAACACCCAAAAAAAATCCAGAAAGAAACTTTCCCCCACCAACACCGCCCAAAAAAGCCCCTTTTCCAAAAATTCCCACCCACCAAAACCCCCATAAACCAAAAAAAAAAAAACCCCAAAAAATTTTAAAAAAATTTAAATCTAAGAAGGGGCAAAACATAAGACAAAAACCTTTTTAAAACAAAATTTAACAAACCCCCACCCAAACCCCCCAAACCCTAAACCCCAATTAAAAATCAGCCAAAACCCCAAAGCACACAACCAACCAAAAAAAACCCCCCCCCAACCCAATTTTCCCGAAACCCCCTACACACCCACTCCAAACAACCCAAATGGGGGGGGGGCCCCCCAAAAACAAAACCCCAAACAACCCCCCCCAAAACCCAATTAAAAGCCAAAACCCCCCAAAAACCCAAACCCCCCAAAACCCCCCATACAACGAACCCACCCCCCCAACCCCACAGAAAACCCCCCTTTAGAACAACCCCAAAAACCCTCACACACTTCCCCCAAACCACCCCAACCCAAAACAGCATTTAAAAACCCCACCCAAAAAACCCCCCTTTTCCCCAACCCCACAACCCCCTTCCGAAACCCCCCCCCATCCAACCCAAAACCCCCCCAAACCCACCACCCCAAAAAACCCCCAAACACCAAACCTACCCCAACCCCCACTCCCCCCAAAAACCCCACCCAACAACACCCCCCAAAAAAATTTTCACAAAAGCACCCTACCCACAAACCCCCCCCCCCCCCCACTAAACAAAGCACACCACCCCAACAGAACCACACTCAATACCGAAGAATCCTGGAATCATCACTTATTTCTATATCCGACAACTTCAACCAGAATAGTGGCTTCTATAACATAGCTGAACCACTTGCCAAGAAACTTCTTCATCGCTATCCCACATAAGAACACTGTAGAAGGTCTGCTCACAAACTTATCCAATCTCCTTTCTAAGCTACCCAAGTTTTTAGACTCTATAACCCCACTCGGTACATCATCAGATGCAGCATTCTTCACCTGACCTCAGCCGGACTATAAATACTCGCGTTCCTTCCACCCCAGGTAGTTCTGTTTGTGACTTGAAAAAGCCCACTGTGTGGGCGAAACGTAGTCAATAAAGGATCACATTATACTGCATTTGTGTTTATATTGCCACTTGAAAACCTCATGCATCAACATGTCAGGGACACTACCAGAGAGAGAGGGGAGGATGAGCCAGCAAGACTGGATCTTGTGTTCACCCTGAGCAGTTCAGACATTGAAGACATCACTTACGAGAGGCCCCTTGGAGCTAGCGATCACGTGGTTCTGAGTTTTGATTATATAGTAGAGTTACAAGTGGAGAAGGTAACAGGAATTGAAGGGGACAGGCCAAACTATAAAAGGGGGGACTATGCAGGTATGAGGAACTTCCTGCAGGAGGTTCAGTGGGACAGAGATCTGGAAAGAAAATCAGTAAACGATATGATGGAATATGTGACAACAAAGTGCAAGGAGACAGAGGAAAGGTTTGTTCCCAAGAGAAACAGAAATAATATGAAGACCAAAACGAGTCCTTGGTTTACCCGAAGGTGTAGGGAGGCAAAAACTAAGTGCAACAGAGAATGGAAAAGGTACAGGAGGCAAAGGACCCAGGAAAATAAGGAGATTAGTAGACGAGCCAGAAACGAGTATGCACAGATAAGGAGGGAGGCCCAGCGACAGTACGAAAACGACATAGCATCGAAAGTCAAATCTGACCCCAAACTGCTCTATAGCCACATTAGGAGGAAGACAACAGTCAAACACCAGGTGATAAGGCTGAGGAAAGAAGGTGGAGAACTCACAAGAAACGATCAAGAGGTATGTGAGGAGCTCAACATGAGATTTAAGGAAGTATTTACAGTGGAGACAGGAAGGCCTCTCGGGGGACAGACAAGATGGGGACACCAGCAAGGAATATACCAACAAGTGTTGGACGACATACATACAGATGAGGAGGAGGTGAAGAAACTGCTAAGGGACATCGATACCTCAAAGGCAATGGGACAGGACAACATCTCCCCGTGGGTCCTTAGAGAGGGAGCGAATATGCTGTGCGTGCCACTTACCACAATCTTCAACACATCCCTGGAAACTGGGCAACTACCTGAGGTATGGAAAATGGCAAATGTAGTTCCCATTTTTAAAAAAGGACACAGAAAAGAGGCACTGAACTATAGACCTGTGTCATTGACGTGTATAGTATGCAAAGTTATGGAGAAGATTATCAGGAGGAGAGTGGTGGAGCACCTGGAACGGAACAAGAGTATAAACGCCAACCAACACGGATTCATGGAAGGCAAATCCTGAGTCACAAACCTTTTGGAGTTTTATGATAAAGTAACAGAAGTAAGACACGAGAGAGAGGGGTGGGTTGATTGCATCTTATTGGACTGCAAGACGGCCTTTGACACAGTTCCTCACAAGAGATTAGTGCAGAAACTAAAGGATCAGGCGCATATAACAGGAAGGCCACTGCAAGGATCGGGAAAAAAACCTGACAGGGGGGCAAAAACATCATGGTAGAATGATGATCACAGTGGCCCCTTTGGGGGAGGGCCCGGGGTCTTACGGGGGGGGGTCCTAGGCCCAGTGCTTTTTTTTGGTATATTGAAAGACATGATAAAGGGGTTAGCTCAGAATTCCCGTTTGTAGAGGAGTGAAGTTAATGAGGAGATTAAATCAGATGAGGACCGGGCAGTTAAAAGAGCCCTGGACAGATGGACACCGGGTTTCACAAATGGTTTCCGAATTTAACCCCGCCAAATGAAAGTCGAAATGGGGGAAGGGCACAGAAGCCCGCGACAGAGATAGGCTAGGGGGCCCAAAAATGCAAACCTCGCTAAAGGGAGAAAGATTTTGGGGTGAGTATAACACCGACATGTCCCGGGAAGCACAAATCAACCAAAAACTGCGCAGCATAGGGGCCCCCTGGCAAATTTTGGAACACGTCCGAACCTTAGAAAAGGAATCGTTCAAGACACGTACACCAAACCCCCCAACACCCAGGATGGACCGACACCAGCCTTTAACACCAAGGATGTGACCCCACACTATCGCAACACCCAGGTGCACCCAACCATTTTCCCCCTACCACCTAGGGTGCGACTCACACCAGTCCAATAACACCCTGATGCGACCCACACCAGTCCACAACCCCCCGGATGTGCCCCCACACCACCCACAAACACCCAGGATGTACCCCCCCACCATTAAACCCCGGGATTAACCCACACCACCACTAACCCCCAGTTGTAACCCACACCATCCACAACACCCGGGCTTGAACCCCCCCCAGTCCACTAACACCCAGGAGTGAACCCCAAACCCCAGTCCACAAACCCCAAAGGACCCCCACACCATTTTCATAACACCCGGTGTGAACCCACACCGCCCACTAAACCCAGGATGGGCCCCACACCAGTCCACTAACACCAGGATTGACCCCACACCATCCCAAAAACCCGGGATGGACACCACACCAGTCCGCAAAACACCCGGGATGTGACCCCACACCAGCCCACAAACCCCCCCAGGATGTGACCCACACCAGCCCACAAACACCCGGGATGTACCCCAACCAGTCCATAACACCCGGGAGTGACCCACACCGTCCCTAACACCCGGATGTGCCCCCACCCATCCACTAACACCCGGGATGTGACCCATCCCAGTCCACAACACCCAGGTTTTACCCCACCCAGTCCATAACCCCAGGATGGACCCCCACCAGTCCACTAACCCCCAGGATGGACCCCACACCAGTCCGCTAACACCCAGGATTGAACACACACCATCCGCCAACACCCAGGATGTAAACCCACACCATCCACAAACACCCGGGATGTGAACCCACCCCAGCCCCACTAACACCCGGGATGTGCCCCCACACCACCCACTAAACCCGGGATGTGACCCCACACCATCCGAAAACCCCCCAGGATGTAAAACCCACACCATCCCGCAACCCCCCAGGATGTGAACCCACCCCCCGTCCGCAAACACCCGGGATGTGAACCCCCCCAGCCCACTAACCCCAGGATGGAACCCACACCAGTCCACTAACACCCAGGATGACCCACCCCAGTCCCAACCCCCCGGGATGTAAAACCCCACCAGCCCAAAACACCCAGGATGTGACCCCCACACCATCCACTAACACCCGGGATGTAAAACCCACACCGTCCACTAACACCCAGGATGTGACCCCACACCATCCACTAACACCCGGGTGTGAACCCACACCAGCCCCACTAACACCCGGGAAGTGCCCCACACCAGTCCACTAACACCCAGATGTGCCCCCCACCCCAGCCCGCAAAACACCCAGGAGGGAAACCCCACCCCATCCCAACCCCCAGGATGTGAACCCACACATCCCCAACACCCGGGATGTGAAAAACACACCAGTCCATAACACCCAATGTAAAACCCACACCAGTCCACTAACACCCCGGATGGGACCCCACCATCCATAACACCCAGGATGTAAACCCCACACCGTCCACAAACACCCAGGATGTAAACCCCACACCACCCCAAAACACCCGGGATGTGCCCCACACCACCACTAACACCCAGGATGTAAACCCAACCATCCGCTAACAACCCGGGATTGAACCCAAACCATCCACTAACACCCGGGAGTGACCCACACCGCCCCACAAAACACCCAGGATGGACCCCACCCAGTCCACAAACCCCGGATGTGCCCCCACCAGTCCGCAACCCCCAGGATGGCCCCCCCCCACCACAAAAACCCCGGGATTGACCCCACACCGTCCGCTAACACCCAGGATTGACCCCACACCATCCCTAACACCCAGGATGTGACCCCCCCCAGTTCATAACACCCAGGTGTAAACCCACCCAGCCCATAACCCCGGGATGTGCCCCACACCAGTCCACTAACCCCCGGGATGTGAACCCCACCAATCACTAACACCCGGATGTGACCCCCACTAGCCCCGCTAACCCCCGGGAGTGACCCCACCCCAGTCCACTAACACCCAGGTTACCCCACACCAGCCCACTAACCCCCAGGTTTGCCCCCACCCCAGCCGCAAACCCAAATACCCATTTTTCGGTGGGTGAACATAGACACCCGGGAAAAAACACGCCGATGTTTCCCCCTTTGGGCAATCGAACCCAGACCCTACCGTGTGAAGGAGAACTTTCTCCCCCAAACCACGGGCCCTGTTGGCTTCATGTTTTTTTTTCTGTGGAGGTGCTGCAGCAACGGGCTTTTTTACACCATTTTTCTTTAGTACAACTTCCGTCGTAGTGTTTTCTTTAGCTGGTTTTATGGCTTACATGGCTTTATGGCTTACATTGTTTTGGCTTCCACTTAGACCCCGCTGTAGAGTAGATTTCGCACATTTCAGCCTTTGGTAGCCACTCTGTTATTCCGGTCCTATGGTTTGATTCCAACCTAGGGCTGAGGGGTCTAAGAAACCCCCTATGACTGGGCTGGAGTTTAGCGGGATTTTTAACGGGAAGGGGGTTTCGGGGGTCAACGCCCAGGGGCTCGTTCTGGCCGGGCCTATGTTGGATAGGGTCTGATAAACCAGGTGTTCCCGCTGGCCGCTTTGCAAGCTGACTCGAGCAACACCCGGTTGATCAGGCACTGTGATTGCTCCAAATGTCTGGGGATTTGTCTATCCATTCGTGGCTTGGTTCTGTGACCCTTCCTATTTAGGGGTTTGTGTTTCCAGTCCAGTTGAGGTGGGAATTTATGTTACCACTACTGGGGCCAAGAAACAACAGTCAAATTCATAGCTCATTTTTTCGTAGATTTGGTGCGTCGCGCAAAAGTTATCCAAAACAGGTCCCCCTTTTTTGTCATGTGGGTAAGTCAGACTGAAATCAAATTCCACGTAAGGCTGTTGGGTGAGGCTTGGTCAACAAGAGGTGGCACCCCAGGGGTTCTCGCCTTGTAAATCACCCACATCAATCACCCCGGGAATCCCCCCAAAAAGGGGACCGGGCTTAGGGTGCAGGTTCGTTGGCGGTGGGCGTGGCGGGGTTTTCGCCAACAACAAGTCACCTCCCCCCTTTGGTCCTTACCGCCTTTACCCCCCTTTGGGTGGGTCATTAAAAAAAACACCCGGTGGAACAGCACCAACGTTCATTTTTGGTTGTAGTAAGTACGTGGTGTCTTTTCCTTTGAAGATGAGCCAACCACAGAACCTTGTTCTTAGGTAAAACGCCCCCCCCCCCCGGGTACATAGCCCTGTGTAATGCCTCCCTGTATATTAAACCCCACTCGCTACGACAGATCATTGTTCTTGTATACACGACCCTGCCCCAGGAATCTTGCCTAATGTGCACGATTCCCTCCGCGGTTTTTTTTTTTCTATAGACATATAGAACTTACCTGGGTTAGGGGACCCAGATATGTTTTTCCTTATGACCAGACAATGTATATTATATTTAAATAAAGATCTATCAACTACAACCTTCTGTCTCTCCGTCGGGGTGGTCAACCTTTACAGCTTATGATATACATATACAATATGAATGTGTTTTTAAAAGTTTGTTTTTTTTGTGTGGTCTACATGCCCGTGAAAATTAGCAACTACGTTCGACCATTTTAAAAAATTGCTGTTAAAATTAAAGAACTTAGTCCCCATGGAGAACAACCCTTAAAAAACTTGTTGGTATAAGGCGGGGTCGATTTCCAATTTTCCCCTATCTGTTATGGGGTTCAGGGTACCCCTATGTGCCCTGTTATGGGAAAAAGGGGTTCCCCATGGTATCCCCTACTGTGTCTGTTATAGGAAGGGGTTTTTTTACCCCCCAAAAAATGTCTGTTATAGGAACGTTAAGGGTATCCCCTACTGTTCTGTTATAGGAACGGTTTTTGGTATCCTCTACTATGTCTTTTTACGGGTTCATGGTGCCCCTACATATCTGTTATAGGGTTCATGGCCCCCTACTATGTCTGTTATGGGGAACGGAAATTTTTTTTATCCCCTACTGGTCTTTTATGGAAAAAGGTTCTTGGTATCCTCACTATGCCCCTTTTTTACAGGGTTCAGGGTACCCCTACTAGTCGTTATAGGGTTATTTCCCCACTATGTATATTATAGGAACCCGGTTTCATGGAATCCCCACTATGCCCGTTTAGGGTTCAGGGTTCCCCCTACTATTAATTATAGGAACTTTTCAGGGTATCCCCTACAGTCGTTATGGGAACGGTTCTTGGTATCCTCAAAATGTCGTTACGGGGTTCATGGTACCCCCTACTTTTCCCCTGTTATAGGAAACTTTTGGGGGTACCCCCTACATGCCCTGTTATAGGAACTTTTTCAGGTTCCCCCAACTGTGTCTGTTATAGGAACGGTTAGGTATCCCCTACTATGTCTTTTAAAGGGTTATGGTATCCCCTACTATGTTGTTTTGGGGTACATGGTACCTTTTATATGTTTTTTTTTAAAGGGTGCAGGGGGATCCCCTATTGGGGCTGTATGGGGGTTTATGGTATTCCCCTACCATGTCTGTTATGGGTTCGGGGACCCCCCCATGTCGTTCGGGGGTTCAGGGGTTTAAAATGTCAGTTTGGGGTTTGGGGTATTATATTCTTTTTTTGTTTTAACCCCCAAATTTTTTGGGTTATGGAATTAATATTTTAGGGTTATGGTTTTATTGTTTTTAGGGGATGGATTTAAATTTGGGTTGGTTGGGGGTTTGGGAACCCCAATTTTTTTTTAAAAAAGGTTAATTTTTTATTTTTGGGGGGTTTTAAGGATTTTAATTTTAGGTTTTTTTAAAATGGTTAAAAGTGCGGGTTAAAATTTTTTATTTTTTTGGGGGGAATGGTTTTAATATTTTTAGGGATGGTTTTTAAAATTTTTTTTAGGGTTTATTTTTTAATTTTTAGGATTTTGGTTAAAATTTTTTTGGGGTTATGGAATTAATTTTTTTGGGTTATATTTAATTTTTTTAGGATGGATTAATTTTTTTGGGGGGGGGGGGAATTGATTAAAAGTTTTTAGGGTTTTGTATTTTTTTGTTTGGGGGGTATGTTAATATTTTGGGGGGGGTTTAAGTAAAATATTTTTTAGGGTTATGGTAATTAAATTGGTGAGGGGATGGATTAATATTTTTTTAAAATTGGTATTAAAATTTTGGGGTTTTGGGTTAAAATTTAGGGGGAGGGTAGGGGTTTTTAATATTTTTAGGATGGATTAAAATATTTTTAAGGGTTCTGGTTTCTCCCCCATATCCTTCTAGGTTCATGGTTTTCCCCTACTATATCTCTTCTAGGGCTCTTTTATCCCCTACCATACCCTTTTCTGGGGTCGGGTATCCCCTACTATATCTTTTTGGGGGTTTTCATGGTACTCCACCATATCTCTTCTAGGGTTATGGTACCCCTATAATCCAAGAATTGATCCACTTTAATAACCTATCGCCGGATTGTATAAAAGAAAATCCAGCTGATTCCTTTCAGCCTCTGCTAAGCTTTCTTGCCAAATTACAAGCAAAAATTTATGTATCATTTTTTTTAGCAAAAAACACTCTGAACCTAAAAAAAAAAATATATTTATTTGTATTTTTTATTATTATATTATTTAAACTTATCTAAAACAATTTATGTGACACCGTACTGCTCACAGACAGCCCTCTGCTGCCAGCTTTGTTCATATTTCGCCCCATGCTGGGCTGCCACCTTAGGCCTTGCCACTTCAGTATGCCCAGATTGCCCAAACCCCCCACTAACACAGGCGCCCTAGCGGAAGACACAAATACTTTTGCTCTCTCGTGGGGGGCCCTCCCCGGCCCTGGGCACAAACACAAAGCCTGTGTACCCCCCACACTTAACAATAAACAAGAACCTCCGAAAACGTATCATTTATCCACCCCTACCCGAATACCCAAAAAATCCGTTATAAAGGTAGCGCTGTGGTCGCAGCAGTTTTTGCCCCAAAACGGGAAGGGAAGAGGTATGAAGCATTTCATTTTACCCTACACAAAATCATCCGTCCTCCAAAAGAGTTATCCGATGCGTGTCTGCATTTCCGCATCCGACACAGGGACAAGCGGGGTCCACCGAAATTTACCCCAAATTTTTAGAAAATTTTAAGTGCGTCACAGTGACTCCCCTACAGGTCCCAGCAGCGTCCCACCTGTTTTCTCAAAATACTTTTTCGCTCACTTGTTGTTGCGTTGTTGTTCAGCTCAGCACGCTGTTTCAGCAAGCCAGAGGTGGTTTTTTTGTGAATTTTTTTCGTCCAGTGTGGCTTTTCACGTGTTTGTGGGTGGGGGAGGGGGAGGGAATGGCCAGATGCCCCCCCCCTCACTCACCCACGCTCCTTGCCACCACACTACCATACATCAACACTGCCCACTCCCTTGCTGGTTTTCTGCTGTTTTTTCTTGTGATTATTTTCCCGAGGTTATCCGAGTGCCCGGGCCACCGAAGTTTTCGGGATCAGCATGGCCGTAGATCACGACACCATGTGGATCCGACGCCCCGTGGGGGTGGGCGATGTCACGTAGACCTAGAGCTAGTGGTTACCAAAAGTCCCCCGGCCACATGCGTGGTCTGCTGCCTGCATCAATTGACGTACCCACGATGCTGCCCCCACTTCATGACGTCACGATGTCGCCTGACGCACCTCAGATGTCCCGTGGGTCACCTCAATGTCGTACGTCACCTCGAGATGTCTGCTGACGTCACCTAAATGTTGCTGACGTCACCTCGGATGTCTGCTGACGTCCCTCGAATGTCTGCTGACGTCACCTCGAGAGTCTCGACGTCAGTGCTGCTGACTCATCAACGGCCTGACATCCCTGAGTTTAATCGAGTGTTTCTAGTAAATTATTTAATTTGTCGAAAGATTTGAGAAAAAATATGTCGTGTGTTAATTAATTCCCCCCAAGTCATGTTCTACATGTAGTGATGCGGGTGTGTAAAGTTTTCCCTGCGTCCAGTAGGTCTGAGCCAACCAGTACCACCCCGTGCTAAGTACCCGTGGGAAAACCCGTGTGTTTGACAGTGATTCAAACAGTCCGAGTGACCGAGCCCCCTTGTCAGAAAGCTTTTTTGCTCGTCGTCGTGTGTTCTGCAGAATCGTGCCCGCTACGTTTCCTCGAGATTTTTTCACTTTTTCCCTCCAGACCGCAAGGCATTTTTAAAGTTTTGGAAAAAAAGTTGGGGCGTTAGAAATCTCGCTAAACTCCAATGTCAGAGAATAACTCGCCAAGCCCGTTTGCCCTGTCGGCAGGACTGTGTAGCCTCGTTCACAACTTTAGTGGCAGCCTGCACAAAGAAGATGTCACTTTGTGTAGCTCGCTCACTGCGTCTGGTGTATATTTACGACTCCCAATGTTTGCCCCGTCGCCTCGCCACGACCCCGCTCCACAATCACCCCCCCACGCTCGCCGCAGTGAAGCCCAGGACAGTACCAGCGAGAAGTGTCCTCCCGAGGTCCCCCTTGCCAGAAAGTCTTGCCCATTTTCCGGTTTTTTTCGACCCCACTCGAGGGCACCAGCTGTTTCCCCAGGTTGGTGAAAAAATGCAGCGACTCCACGAGACTGCTTCCCCCGTTCCAGAGGTGCCATACCCTGTTTTCGTCACAGCTCACTGCAGCGTTTCTCCCGTGTTGCAGTATGCCAGACGCAGAAGGCGGCAGGATGCCCATCGACGCTCCTCCATGACCACGAGGTTTAGCACACCCCACATTTTTTTCTTTTCCCCCCTGCAGGAAGTTTTTTTTTTCCCTGTTTAATATAATTTTTGTTTTTTTTGTGTTCTGTGCCCTGTTTTCCCACGAGAGAGAGACCGGTTTTTTTTATACCAGTATTTTTCGTCAGGACGTTTTCGGGTAGGTGACGGGGCGTATGAGACCCGTTGTTGCCAGAACCCATGCTGCTGCCACTTATTCATTTTCACGCCCTGCGGGGCTGCCCCAAAAGGCCTTTTCCCCTTTTTATATGCCCAGACTTGCCTCACCCCACTCACACAGTGGCCAAACAGGGAAACACAAGACTAGTAGCTCTCTCTCGTGGGATTGGCCCCCCCCGGCCATGGGCACAAACACACAAGCCGTGTACCCCCCCCCGACTTAACAATAAAGTAAGAAACCCCGAAGACGTATCATTTAACCACCCCACCAGAATACCAAATAATCCCCTTAATTAGTTGGATTTGGGCTAAATTTAAATTTTGCTGGGTTTTAATTGGGAGGTACTTTTTCTAAGGTTTTTTTGGTACAAAATTATTAATTTTTTTTCATTAAAAAAAAAGAAAAAAAAAATATTGTTAAATTATAAGAAATAATATTGGAAAGTACTTAATTTTAAATCATATCTGCTAATGCCAATTTTACCTATTCGGGCCGACACACACACACGCCCCACACACACACACATACCAAAACACACACACACAAACAACACACACATACACACAACACACAACCCAAAACCCCACACACACACACACAACACACACACACACACACATACACACACACACACAATACACAACACATACACACTACACACACCACACAAAACACACCCCAAACACACACAACACAAACACACAACACACACAAAAAACACACACATACACACACACCCACACACACACACAACACACACACACACACACATACACACACAAACCCAACACACACAACACACACACAACCAACACACACACAAAACACCACACATACACACACATACACAACATACACACACACACACCACAACACACACACACACACACCACACAAAACACAACCCCACACACACACAACACATGCGGCACCAGTTTGGAACCCAACCTAGCCCAAACACGAAAGAAACTAGAGAAAGTGCAAAGGTTTGCAAAAAGACTATCCCAACTAAGAAATGTCCCCACGGGGGGTTAAGGAAATCAACCTGACGACACTGGAGACAGGGAGTAGGGGGACAGAAACGACATACAAATACAAAATATGAAGGGAAATTTACAAGGTGGACCCAAAAACGGGTGTTTTCCCGAATTTGGGAAAAGTAACAAGGGGGCACGTTTGGAAACTGAAGAACAGAGAATCACAGGGATGTTTGGAAGTATTTTTTTTAGCCACAGAGTAGTCATAAGTGGGAAAGTTTTGGGAAGCGATGTAGTGAGGCAGGGTCCATAATAGCTTAAGCAGACGTATGATAAAGCTCACGGTCAGGGGGAGGACCTAGTAGCGATCAGTGAAAAGGGGGGGCCAGGGGCTCGGACTCGACCCCCGCAACCTCAACTAGTGAGTACACACACACCGAGGTCCCTGTTTGCAGATGACGTGAAGTTGAGAGAAAAGTTCAATTTGATCGAAAACCAGGGATAACACAAAGGGATCGGACAGCTGCGACCTGGTCCAGCAAATGGCCCTGGGTTCAATCCCCCCAATCAAAGTCATGAGGGTTGGGGAAGGGCAAAGAGACCGCAGTACAGTCAGGGGGGGGAGAACAAACATACTCAAGTAAAAAATCTTTGGGGTAGTATAACACCAGGCACATCCCTGAAAGGGACACAACCAAAAAACTGCCCCAGCATATGGGCGCCTGGCAAACCCAAACAGTTCCGAATTTAATAAGGAGTCGTTCAGGGCCCGTACCCGTGTACTTAGGCCCATATTAGATATGCGGGACCCGTTTGGAACCCACCCTAGCCCCAACATGTAAAGAACTAGAGAAAATGCAAAGGTTTGCAACAAACTAGTCCCCCGAGTTAAAGGCAGCCTTGAGGGGAGGTTAAGGAAACAACCTGACACATGGAGGGCAGGAAGAAGGGGGGACATGATAACGACTTACAAAATATAGGAATTTACAAGGGGACAAAAACGGATTTCCAGAGACGGGAAAAGCAACACGGGGCACAGTTGGAAGCTGAAGACAGAGAATCAAAGGGATGTTAGGAAATTTCTTAGCCCCCCAAGAGTCAGGAAGTGGAATATTTGGGAAGCGATGTATGGAGGCAGATCCATACTACTTTTAAACAAGGTACGACAAGCTAGGTTAGGGAAGTGACCTAGTAGTGACCGGAAGAAGCGGGGGGGCCCGGACTTGGACCGACCCCTGCAACCTCAACTAGGTGAGACAACTAGGTCATACATACAAAATACACACACAACACACACAACCCCCAACTACACACACACACACACACACACCCACACACACACACACACACACACACACACCCACAAACACCACACACACACACACACACACCCAGGACAGGGAAAAAAGGGGGGGGCAGATAAAAGACATACAAAAAATGAGAGGAATTGACAAAGGGGGGCAAAAACAGGATGTTCCCAAAAATTGGACACAGTAAAAAGGGGACACTTGGAAGCTGAAGAAAGAGAACCAGGGATGTTAGGGAAATATTTCTTCAGCCACAAGTAGCAGTAAGTGGAAAAAGTTTGGGAAGCGATGTAGTGGAGGCAGGATCCAACAAGCTTTTGCAAGGATGATAAAGCTCAGGCTCAGGGGGGTGACCTAGTAGCGACAGTGAAGAGGGGGGGCCCGAGCTCGGAAACGACCCCCCCAACCTCACTAGGTGAGTACAACTAGTTGAGTACACACACACACACAAACACACACACACAACACACACACACACACACACATACACACACAAAACACACACACACACACACACACACACACACACACACACACACATACACACACACATACACCACACACCCCACAAAACACACACACACACACACACACACACACACACACACACACACAAAACACACACACATACACACACACCCCACACACACATACACACACAAGGGGAACAGTTTGGAAGTTGAAGACACAGATGAATCACGGGGATGTTAGGAAGTATTTCTTCAGCCACAGAGTAGTCAGGAAGTGGAATAGTTCGGAAGCGATGTAGTGGAGACAGGATCCATACATAGGTTTAAGCAGAGGTATGACAAAGCTAACGATTCAGGGAGAGTGATCTACTACGATTAGTGAAGGGAGGGGGGGCCAGGGGGTTGGAATCGACCCTTGCAACCTCAATAGGTGATACACACACAGCATATGTACACAGTGTACGTCAGGCCCAAAACTTGATCATGAGCGTCAAAAATTTGACAAAGTGCAAAAGGTTTGTGACAAGGTTTTGTTCCAGAGCTAAGGAAATGTCCTACAAAGAAAGGTCAAGGGAAATCGGCCTGACGACACTGGAGGACAGAATGGTTAGGGGAGACGTGATAACGACATACAATATCCTGGGTGGAATGGACAAGGGGACAGGACAGGATGTTCCAGAAAGGACACAGAAAACAAGGGGTCACAATTGGAAGTTGAAGACCCAATGAGTCAATGGGGTGTTAGGAAGTATTTCTTCAGTCATAGAGTGTCAGGAAGTGGAATAGCCCCAGCAAGGAGGTAGGGAGGCAGACCCATACATAGCTTTTAAAATGAGGTTTGATAAAACTCATGGAGCAGGAGAGAGAGGACCTAGCAGCGTTCAGTGAAGAGGCAGGGCCAGGAGCTGAGTCTCGACCCCTGCAAATACAATTAGGTGAGTACAATTAGGTGAGTACACACACACACAAGAGGCTCAAAGGCAATATGAGAATGACATACAGGCAAAAGCCAAATCTAACCAAAGCGTTGTACGGCCACATCAGGAGGCATACGACAGTCAAGGACCCAGTAATTAGGCTGAAGAAGGAACGAGGGAGGTCAGAACAAACGACCGTGAAGTATGTGAGAAGCTCAACAGAGATTCAAAAGGTGTTCAAGTGGAGACGGAAGAGCCTCCAGAAAGGCAGAGGGGGGGGTACCCCAGAATGTTGGACACAATACATCAACGAGGAAGAATGAAGAGCTGCAAAGGGGCGACTACACACTTAAAAGGGCGATGGGGGCCAGACCCCCATCTCTCCATGGGTCCTAAAGGGGGAGCAGAGGCGCTTTGTATCCCCACTAACAACACTTCAACACTTCTTCAAAACCGGACGACTACCAGAAGTAGGAAACAGAAATGTTTCCCAATTTATAAAAAAGGAACGACACAAGCATTCAAAACAGACCAGAGTCCTACGGGATATAGAAGGGCATGGAAAAATTTCAGTAAAGAGTGAGGAGCACCCCGAGAGGAATGATTTATCAACAAAAGCCAACTGTTTTCGGGACGAAACCGCGTCACAAATCATGGAGTCCCCATACAGGGGGGACGGCAGAAAGGAAAAGGGGAGAGGGGTGGGTAACGCTTTCTTGGGCTGTAAGAAGGCGTTGACACAAATCCCCACAAGAGTTTGTGCGGGAAGCTGAGGGCCAAGCAGGATAACAGGGGAAAGGGACACAAGGATAGGGAAAACCGTCGGGAAAACAAACACAGTCATGTACAGGGGGCTCAGATTGGGGGCCGGAACGAGCGGGGTGCCCCAAAACTTTCCCAGGCCGGTGCTGTTTCTGGTATTTTTTAACGACAAAAGGAAGGAAAGACTCTGAAGTGTCCCTGTTTCCAGAGATGTGAAGTTGATGAGAAGAATTTTAATGGACGAAGCCAGACAGAACTACAGGGATCTGGGCAGACTCAGACCCGGCAGAAATGGCCCTGGAGTTCAACACAGCAAATGCAAATCATGCAATTTTGGGAAAAGCAAAGAAGACCCCAAAAAGAAAGGTTAGGGGCCCGAACCTACAAACCCATCAAAAAAGGGTTGTAGTAAACACCGATAAACCCCCTGAGGCGCACATCAACCAAAAACTGCTGCAAAATAGGGGGCGGCTAGCAAAACCTCAAAAACGCTTTCCCGACATCTCAATAAGGAGTATTCAAAAGGCCCGTACACTGTGTACGTTGGGGGCCCATATGGGAAAATGCAGAAACCATTTTTTGGAACCCTCACTAGAAAGCTTTGAAAGGGAAACTAAAAAAGGGGAAAAGGGTTTTTTGCAACAAGACTAGCCCCAAGCTAAGGGTATGTCCTACGGGGAGGAAAAAGGGGAAATAAACCCGGGCACAAAAGGAAGACAGGGATTTTTGGGGGAGATATAAACGACATATAAAATATTTAAAAGGGTTATAGACAAGGTGACGAAGAAAGGGTGTCCCAGTGATGGGGCACAGCAAAGAGGGGTCACAGTTTGTAGCTGGGAAACTCAGATGAACCACAGGGATGTTAGGAAGTATTTCTTCAATCACAGAGTTGTCAGGAAGTGGAATAGCCTGGGTAGCGATGTAGTGGAGGCAGGATCCATACATAGCTTTAAGAAGAGGTATGATAAAGCCCACGGAGCGGGAAGAGTGACTGGGTAGCGGCCAGGTGAAGAGGCGGGGCCAGGAGCTTGGACTCGACCCCTGCAACCTCAACTAGGTGAGTACAACTAGGTGAGTACACACACACACATACACACACACACACACATACACATACACACACACACACACACACACACATACACACCAGGATGAGCCCATGGTTTACCCAAAGGTGCAGGGAGGCAAAAACCAAGTGTGCTAGGGAATGGAAGAAATATATAAGGAAAAGGACCCAGGAGAATAAGGAGAACAGTCGTAGAGCCAGAAACGATATGCACAGATAAAAGGGAGGCCCAAAGACAATATGAAAATGACATAGCAGCGAAAGCCAAATCTGACCCAACTGTTGTACAGCCACATCAGGAGGAAAACAACAGTCAAGGACCGGGTAATCAGGCTAAGGAAGGAAAAGGAGAGAGACAACAAGAAATGACCGTTGAAGTATGTGAAGAACTCACAAGAGAATCAAAGAAGTGTTCACAGAGGAGACAGAAGGGACTCCAAAAAGACGGAGAGGTGGGGCACACCACCAAGTGCGGACACAGTGCACACAACCGAGGAAGAAGTGAAGAGGCTTCTGAGTGAGCTAGATACCTCAAAGGCAGTGGGGCCAGATAACATCTCCCCATGGGTATTGAGAGAGGGAGCAAGGCGCAAAGTGTACCCCTAACAACAAATTCAATACATCTATCGAAACAGGGAGATTGCCTGGGGCAGGAAGACAGCAAATGTAGTCCCAATTTTTAAAAAAAAGGGGGACAGACAATGAAGCTTAAACTACAGACCAGTGTCACTGACATGTATAGTATGCAAAATCATGGAGAAGATTATCAGGAGAAGAGGGGTGGAACACCTAGAAAGGAATGATCTCATCACAGCAGCCAACATGGTTTCAGGGACGGGAAATCCGTGTCACAAACCTACTGGAGTTCATGAAAATGTGACAGCAGTAAGACAAGAGAGAAGGGGTGGGTGGATTGCATTTTCTGGACTGCAAGAAGGCGTTTGACACAGTTCCACACAAGAGATTGGTGCAAAAACTGAGGACCAAGCAGGGATAACAGGGAAGGCACTACAATGGATCAGGAATACTTGTCAGGAAGACAGCAGCGAGTCATGGTACGTGGCGAGGTGTCAGAGTGGGCACCTGTGACCAGCGGGGGCCCGCAGGGGTCAGTCCTAGGACCAGTGCTGTTTCTGGGATTTGTGAACGACATGACGGAAGGAATAGACTCTGAGGTGTCCCTGTTTGCAGATGACGTGAAGTTGATGAGAAGAATACACTCGATCGAAGACCAGCAGAACTACAAAGGGATCTGGACAGGCTGCAGACCTGGTCCAGCAATTGGCTCCTGGAGTTCAATCCCACCAAGTGCAAAGTCATGAAGATTGGGGAAGGGCAAAGAAGGCCGCAACGGAGTACCGTCTAGGGGGTCAGAGACTACAAAACCTCACTCAAGGGAAAAAGATCTTGGGGTGAGTATAACACCAGGCACATCTCCTGAAGCGCACATCAACCAAATAACTGCTGCAGCATATGGGCGACTAGCAAACCTCAGAACAGCATTCCGACATCTTAATAAGGAATCATTCAGGACCCTGTACAACCGTGTATGTTTTGGCCCCATATTGGAGTATGCGGCACCAGTTTGGAACCCACACCTAGCCAAGCACGTGAAGAAACTAGAGAAAGTGCAAAGGTTTGCAACAAGACTAGTCCCAGAGCTAAGAGGTATGTCCTACGAGGAGAGGTTAAGGGAAATCAACCTGACACACTGGAGGACAGGAGAGATAGGGGGGACATGATAACGACATACAAAATACTGGGGAGGAATTGACAAGGTGGACAAAGACAGGAGTTCCAGAGATTGGACACAGTAACAAGGGACACAGTTGGAAGCTGAAGACACAGATGAATCACAGGGATGTTAGGAAGTATTTCTCAGCCACAGAGTAGTCGTAAGTGGAATAGTTTGGGAAGCGATGTATGGAGGCAGGATCCATACATAGCTTTAAGCAGAGGTATGATAAAGCTCACGGGTCAGGGAGAGTGACCTAGTAGCGATCAGTGAAGAGGCGGGGCCAGGAGCTCGGACTCGACCCCCGCAACCTCAATTAGGTGAGTACAACTAGGTGAGTTTCACACACACATACACACACACACACACACCAACCACACACACACACACACACACACACACACACACACACACACACACACACGACCACACACACACCCACACACCACAAGCCACACACCACACACACACCACACACACCACACAAACACACACCACACACACACCACAAACACACACACACACCACACACACACACACACCACACACACACCACACAAAACACACCCCACAAAAAAAACACCCA